>JBBBDQ010000927.1:8675000-8747500 GCA_037127315.1 Ascarosepion bandense
AGCGATGAAGATGAAAGAACAATATATAATCCTGAGAACATTCAGACACACACACACATACATATTATATATATATATATATATATATATATATACGAAGAGAGATGGGGAGAGAAAGATATACACTTTAAACTTGGAGTTTGATTCCTAAAAGTTCAAATCCAAAATTCTTATTTCTTTCTCTATGTCTCTCTCCCACTCTCCCTCTCTCTCCCGTCTATTAAATTATTTTTCTCTTTCTCTTCTTTTTCTCTCTATCTTCTTTCTCTCTCTCTCTTTCTCTTTTCTCGTTCTCTTTATCTTCTTTGTCTCTCTATCTTCTTTTTCTTTCTATCTCTTTCTCTTTATCTCTTCCGATTTAATCTTTGTCTCTTTATCTCGATTATTTTCTAACGTCTTGCGAGACAATAGTGCAAAAAGTTATATTAGTATCAGATCAAGTAGTTGGAGGCTTCAGTATTTGCTTTCAGCGAATATCAAAATTTTCCTTTTACCAACCCAATACTAAAAAATAATAAAGAAAAAACAGAATCTTCCCAAGTAAAAAAAACTGAACCTCAGTCATCCTCAGTACTGACCTGATCTCTACTACTAATCAGTCAGTTAACTGCCATACGTGATACACGCTTGGGCGATCATGTCTCGAAAGAGACATGACTGACTGGGCAGAATATTATCCCGCAGTAGGTTGCCATTGCTTTCTGCGGTAGACTGGTTGCCGACCAAGGCTATAGAACCCAATCTGTCCTGCTATTTAATCCATAACTGGAAGGAAGAGACGGATTAATACCTTTCCCAAGGGTATTTGCGCGTAAGTGAATACTACTACTAATATTTATCTCAAAATACAGTGAACATTTTTGTCGCTTTTTATGAAAGCCTGCATTTGTCAGATTAAAAATATTTCTTTTTCATTGCTACTTTTCCTTCTATCTTATCGCTTTTAGGAGTAGATAGGTTCTTCTTCCGCCCAGTTCATACTCCTTCGCCATCTTTTAAACAGGTGTAAAGGTATATTTTTCACTCCCTGTAACTCCTTGCGTTTTAGCGGCATTATCACGCTTCTTGGGGTGAACTGATTAGAGAAAAATATATAAAACTATTATAAAATTTCTAAACTAAGACATAACAGCGAATTTAAGTCCTTTATTGTGGAGCAGTGGATATCGACTTGGAACGAGAAATCGGGGTGCCGAGTTCGAATTTCAGTTGAATTCTTTGCATTCACATACGCACAAATACCGATGGGAAAGGTATTAATCCGTCTCTTCCTTCCAGTTATGGGTTCAGGGCAGATTGGCTTCCATAACCTTGGCTGGCAACCAGTCTACCACAGAAAGTAATGGCAACCTACTGCGGGATAATATTCTGCCCAGTCAGTCATGTCTCTTTCGAGAAATGATCGCCCAAGCGTGTATCACGTATGGCACTTAACTGGCTGATTACCGCCTAGGATACCTCGACGTGGTGTATTGGTTAACAAGCTTGTCTCTCTAGGACAATTACGACTGAGCAGTGAGCTTGAATCTCAATGGGTGCCCCATACTTTTGCGAAAGCAAGAAAAGGAATAGTTCTCATAATGAAAAAATTTATTACCGAGTGACAACGCTATTTTTTATATTCCTTCTTGTTGTTATTCTATGGAGTTTTTTCTTCTTTGCCAATCTTTTTCTCTCCTGAGAAAATAAAAGTTGTTTCAGTGGAGCAGGAAGTAGTTTCTTTGACTGGTTTGATGAGTTTGACGCAGGTGACAATTCGATGCCCACGCAAACATCAAAATAACTTTTCGAATATTTTAGTTTAAATACCTACAAGATTACGTTTTGAAATGAATATATAATGCGAGTTATCTAAACTATTGAACTCTTTCTAAAAATCTATCTTGCCTTAATCGAATGAAATAACGAACAATATATATATATATATATATATATATATATATATATATATATATATTTTAATCATATCACCCCAAGCAAGGCGGTAACGCCACTGATGTGCAGGGGGCTACATAAGAGTGAGAAGAGAAAACCGGAAGCCGCATCCAAAACAGGAAACAAGGGATGAGTCTCTTGACCGGTTCAATAGATGTGGGTGGAGTGTGAACCGGGCGATAGTTTAGTCTATATATATATATATATATATATATATATATATATATATATATAATTAAATTTGTTTTTATTTAAAATTAACTTAATTTACAATGCGACACAGAAATTAAATAATTAATTTTCATAACAATCAGTCACATAGCCTGATGACGAGTTAAAATCTCGGAACAGAAATTTCCGTGTTCTACGGTATATGTTGTATTGAGAACTTTAAAAAAAAAAAATTAGATGCCAGAGAACTTCGAATTCTAAAACTGTTGGTTCTCTTCACCTGGATATATATTTTTTAATTTTTTTTCCCTCCTTTTATTTTTATTTTATTTTTTATTTTTATTCTCATTTTTTTAAATTCTCATTTTGAAATATGTACCGTTGCTGAGGAGACGTGAGATCTCTCTTAGGGATTTCATGTTGAAATGTTCATTCAGCCATTTTGAATATTGAAAATTTATTTTATTTTATATTAGCTCTGTAATTGTAATTACATTGACCTCTCCTCCTGTATCATTTTTTAATATTAAAATTTTGATATTAATTTGGATCAGGTTTTTGGGATTTACCTTCCTACTTTTCCGTTTGGATTAAAGTATTTTAATATATATATATATATATATATATATATATATATATATATATAGTGTACTCTTCCTCCCTCTCTCCCCTTCTCTCTCACTATCCTCAATTTTGACCACTGACAAGCATATTACAGCACGAATACCTGTCTAATCATGACAAATTCATTAGAGAGAGAGAGAGAGAGAGAGAGAGAGAGAGAGAGAGTTGACATTTCTAGGGCACATAAGGAGGGAATAAGGCTTGGAAAATATGATACTCACAAGGCAGGTTGAAAGAAAATGAGACAAAGGAAAACAAGGCATAAACTACTTAATGAGTGAGTAATTGGATGCTGGATGAAAAATAACAGAAAAACTAAATCTATTATATGGTACGAAGGACAGGAAATTGTGGAGAGCCATGATCACTTACGGCCTGAAAGAACACCGAACATTAAGTAGAAGATTTAGAATGTAATAACTAGAAGCGAAGTTAGTTGCCGTCACTAACCTTCAGTTTATAGAACGCGGGGTGAGTTTTTGTGATATTTTTAGAAAATTTTATAAGATATGTTATAGGAAATTTTATAAGGATATTTATAGGAAAACTGCGTCATATAAGCAATAAAATACAGTATGTCCTGTATTTGAAGAGGAAAAATAGTTAACTTTTTAATGTTTTTAAATATGCATATAGATAAATCCTTATGAATTAATAGCCAAGTACCATAAAATTTCATTCATTTTTTATTTGCATTCTTCAGGGTATTGTCCTCATTTTTATTGTCGTATTTACCGAATTTTGAACGGAACCCTTTATTTTGATCACTGGGGTAGACTGTTCTCGTTCCATGAATCATGCAACTTCCAGATATCTTAGTTATCAAGAATTATATTGCCCAGTGTATGAAAGCGTTGGTTAGATCCAGTGATTTGACCCAAAGAGCTTTGAGTTCAATACCTGGCGACTGTAGTGTCACACAAAAACTTTAGAGAGTTGATTTAAAGGGAGATAAGACACCCGAAAGTAGCATGACACATGGAACGAGAACGATTTACCCCAGTGATCAAAATAAAGAGTTCAATTCAAAATTCCAATCACCTGAAAAAGTCGGAGTGTACAACGGCCGAAACGTCGTGAATATGACAATAAAGGTGGGGACAATAGTCTGAACAATGTTAATGTAAGTACGTCATCTCAGAACTATTGATTCTTTTAATTTATAATATTGCTTGAATTCATCTCCTAAAAAATGTTCTCTCATCATTGCTATTAATATTAACTGAAATAAAAATGGGATGATGTTAAGTTTTCCTAATCATTTTGAACATTGAAGATTTAACTTTGAAAATCTACAGACTGTTAGTATTTCTAATTGTAATTTCGAGATATATTTTAAACTGTTGCTGATATTTATCCAAGTCTGGCACACGTCCGCGGTATTGGTATACCAATTAATGATAACAATCCTTAGTCGGTTTTCTATATTTTTTGCCGTGTGTCTTATGAAGCTAATGTTGGCAAATACAGATGCTAATAGTCATTACTTTTGTTTGTTAATTAATCATTACTCGAACTGATCAAAACATCGGTGATCCGGCGATTAGTAACGCTGGATTTGAACATAAATCTTTCAATGGCACCAGTCAGCTGTTTGAAAATTTGGTTTGTCCCATTGCAAAGATTAAGATTTTGTTCTTCAAAGGAAATAAAGTACCGTTTAAAATAAATAGGCTTATGGCATCAGCTGTAGGAAAAGCATAAGATGACTCAGTTCTATGTTTGATATTCGTTAATAGCGAATAATTTGGCACCACAAGTAGATTGGTGTAGTCAGTCCAAATAAAAGACCAAACTCTTGAGTGATCTAATGGAGAGATATATATGAGTGAATAGAATCCAGTTATACAAATGTGTTGGGCAGGTCCATTATAGTAAAGTGGGCTAACGCGCCTGCTGCATAAGATACTCTCCTATAAATGAGGTAGACAAAAAAAGGAACAAAAAGAAGACAGCCATATTAGAAGGTAACTTATTTAATTTCTACAGTTGATAGAAACTTTCGTCTTGTTAGTGTGCAGAGCTGAGAGGGTTAGGGAGGTAGAACAAGAGACAGAGATTTTTATTTAAAATATCCTGACAGCTTTTAATCGCACGAAAAAGTAGAAAAGAACAGCCTGAACGTGAACGCTTGCTGGTTGTCTCATATGCGTTCTTAGGCCAACTCCACATCATCAACTGGTGACATGTTCTTGGTTACGTGATTCGTGACGTGTCGTGTCCTCATTTAATTACATCTACGTTAACTATTTTGATTGACTTGTATTTTGATCGTATCACCACTTCTGTCACATCACGTTATTAAATATTCTAAAATTATTTTAGCTAAAAACAAGATACAAATAAAATAATTAAAAATAAAACAAAAGAATCAAAGAAAAGTCACATGTGAAGGTCGAAAATTGAATGATCGTGGAACGGAGGGTAGGATTGAGTCGACGTCATATTGGCGACAGGTTTATGAAAATTGAGCGTTGAAAAAGGTGAAATTTTTAGCAGGTGGAATTGTGTAAATCAGAAAATCATTTTGGGGGACAATTTCGGAAAAAAAGAGAAACTCACCCAGCAACATGTATTTCTTAAAATCATTAAAATAGAAAAACTCACCTCAGCAACACGTTTCTCAGAGGCTTCCAAGTTGGTGTTAGCCGCAGTAAGTTGTTCGTTCGCATTGTCGAAGTCATTCTCCAAATTGGCGTACTTCTTTTGCAATGTGGAAAGGTCCTCCTCGATCTGCAGGGAATAAAGATGATAAAGTGTTCAAGAATTATTCTTCCAAGCATTTTAAGGCTACAAAAATAGTGAAAAATTGTGATGGGAGTTGAATTTGATAGGGTCGTTAATGAGAAAAAAAGAAGTACAAACACAGATTTTTAAATCATTTTAGATCGAGTTCCATTCTAAAACACTGAATTTTGTTTATGTATAGGAAACATTGCATTGCTTTTTTTACCCATCTACCTATTTATGTATCTATCTACCGCAGTCTGTCGTTATCTATCTATCTATCTATCTACCTATCTATCTACCTACCTATCTATTTCACACTCATTTTTTGTATACATAGCTAATATATATATATATATATATATATATATATATATAACATGTGGGCATGTTTAAATTTATGCATATCTATATTTGTATATTAACCTACAGTGCGGTGTTTAAAGTTCCCGGCCAAACCCATTTCTTAAAATGATACGAAAATGGCCGAATAGCTGAAATTGTTATTTTTTAATTCTGTCTCGTTTGAGCGGATAACGTTTTCTCACGTCATTTATATAATATATATATATATATATATATATATATATATATTGTCGGAGAAATAGCATTGGCAAGGAATGAGATTATGTAAAAAATGCAATGTTATTGTTTAAAATATATCTTTTTTTACTATTAATTGACGGCCCCTATTGATGTACTTACTTATGTGTGTGTATATATATATATATATATATAATATATATATATATGTGTGTGTGTGTATTATCTTCCCTCTACAATTATGGAATCGGCTATTGCTCAACACCTAGTAGAGAATATAACCTGTGCCAAGTCGTATAAGAAAGAGCGGTTCAAAATTTTACATGTAGTTGGCTCCAATAATCATTTAAAGATTTTGGAATCAGTCTGTATATCTTTACGAAAGCCAGAAGAAGGGTTTTGTGAAGTCTCTTCCTTTATTGGGGGATATTTTAACTATCCCTCGATAATTATTTACGCGCGATTTCTCCTTCCTTCGTTATAAATATATATTTGTATATTTACTTTAGCGTTTTACCCCCCCCCCCCCCCGCCTTTTTTTTTTTGCTCTTCATTTTCGTTGCTGTTTTTCTCTTTTTTTTGTTTGATTTGTGATTCCAGCGATTTTCTCCTGATGAGATGTTGGACGAAAGAGCTTTTGAGACTTTTAATAAATTCCTTGCTTTTAAGGTAGTGTACAAATTTTGTACCTGTAAAAATTTGTTTATATATATATATATATATATGTGTGTGTGTGTGTTTGATAAAAATATACACTCAAGGTATGTTATCTTTATGGGTAAAAGAGCTCAATATGAGAGATAGAGCATGTGCAATTATAAAAAGGATCAATAACGAGTGGCGACAGTCTGTTTCAAACTTGAACGAAATCTTCAGACCATGTGTCATGTATAGGGAGACATTCTTTTTAATACATAAATCACACATTTTACGTTTGGGGAATCGCTCGATATCAAGGATAGAGGGCATGCAAAATAAGCATGAAACAGACTGTTGACACTGATTATTGATCTCCATGTTCTCTTATATATATATATATATATATATATATATATATATATATAACCCCGAAATACCGAAATATAAACAGTTTCATACATGTTTACTTTTTTATTTCTCACCTTACCCAAATTTGTTTCATGGATACTTTGAATACTCATTTAACATGTAGCATTTTCTTATTTCTTTCAAAAAAAATTTAAAACTCCCTTGTTTGGAACTTGTAAGACGTAATATTCCAAGAATTTCGTAATTTGCGCAAATCCCTGCATCATTCCTGGTATTAAGTTTTCTGTTTGGTTCCTTGTATTTCCATAGATAAACAAAATGTAATCCAGGTAAAATCCTTTCTAATGATAATCCGCTGTAATTTTTTAAGAAACTCTTTAAAAAGATTCTTCAGGGTTAATCCGAGCTGAACCAGGAATAAAATAGGGTTTGATTATGGAAGAATTGAATTTAAATCAACAAATTTTAATTGTTTATTTTCTCAAATCACTCTGTGATATACATTTTAATATTTATATATCTTCAGTTAATTTTTCTTTCTTTGTGATTTACTTTGGATTTTTCGGTAGCTTTTTATTCATATTTTCCTTCTTGCGTTAATTTTTGAATAAGTATTATTTAGTTTCTATGTCAGACGATATCCCATATGTGGAACGCAAGCGTAAATCTCGTCTGAGTCTATTTCTATTTTGTTAATAGTAGAAGGATAGAATATCCTTAACGCTCTCGTTAATAAATTAACAAACGATACATGAAAGATCTATCTATCTATCTATCTATCTATCTATCTATCTATCTATCTATCTATCTATCTATCTATCTATCTCAGTCTGTTCAGATCTATCTATCTATCTAAAACTATTTTTCTTTCTTTCTTTCTTTCTCAGTCTTTTTGTATCTATCTATCTATCTATCTATCTATCTATCTATCTATCTATCTATCTATCTATCTATCATTTTCTTTCTTTCTTTCTCAGTCTTATCTATCTAGCTATCTGGGCACCTAGGCGTGGTGTAATGGTTAGAACGCTTTTCTAGCTAGAACCAGTGAGTTCGATCCTCACTAGGTGTCGCATTTAAGCGGCGCTTAGAAAATCTTCTATCTATTCGCAACTGTATTTTGTTTTTTTCATTTAACACTAAAGAAAGTATGAATCGTTATGATTAAAATGACATCACTTCTGTAAGTAAATTCTTTGACAATTTCAATATCACACGTTCTATATTTAAAAATACTCATAAATCAATGGAACAGTGTTCACTAAGCTTGAACATTAGACCCGGAGGCATAAAGTACAGCGGTTCTAACAACGCTTGCAATCAGATATCTTTGATATAATATGCATTTTGTTAAAAAAAATCCATGAATTTTATTATTCCCCAAGCTATTAATGTCAAGTATTTAAAAGAAAAGAATTGCAATTTTAAAGATAGTTTTCTCAAGTCAAAATTGATGTGATGATTTTCTCTCTGTGTCAAAATGCTTTGTTCACCATTTGCAAATTGTGGTTTTCATTGGCGATCAAGTGAAGATTTTTCAGTACTCTGGCACACTATTTCAACTGATTTTAGTAATCATTACTTATACATCAAGTGTTCCTGCCAACAATGACTAGCGACTTACAATAGAGTTTAACTGTCAGGAATCTTCCCAATATTCCAACATTCTTCTTCGTATCCTAGATTTTTTGCAACAATGCAGTCGTTTTTACGGTTTTCTTAATTTGCTTGTCTATTTTTTTCTTCTCGGACTTTTATGGATTGTTTCCAGTGTTCTAATAACAAACGGTATTAAAACAGTGAACAAATATTAGTTATCACTAGAAATTTGATGTTTGCATTCCATTCACTAATGTCATTGATTTTGTCTCGTTTTATTGACATTCAATAAAGTCATTCTCTCGTTTTATTGACACGCATCTTGACAATGTTGACTATGAGGATAATAGTTCCCAGCTGTTACTACGTCGAAATATATGATAGTTACAGGGAAATGGTTCTCTCCCACTTCCTTTTCGAGCAACCATCACGGCGATGAGACAAAGAGAAGTTATGCATTTCTCAAGAATATTAGCGCAAAAGAAAAATAAACAAATTCGAATGCCACCCCCCACACACGCGCGTGCGTGCGCCTGTGCACGAGTAGTGCAGCGGTTGTCGGTACAAAATGTGGAATTGGCATGTCGAGTTCAACTTCTAGGTGAGGCGGTTCTATTTGCTTTTGCACAAATGTTCTAGAAATAGTACGAATTAGTATAGTCTCACCACCAATCAAGAGTTAATAACAGTGCAGAATGGCTTCTCTAACCTTGGTTGGCAACCAGACTAGGAGAAGAACAACTTAGAATTTATAGTATTTATCAGAAAGCCTAGCATGTTGAAAATCCAGCACAAGGCCTTTTTAAACATGGGTCTCTCACATGGGATCAGAGGCCTAAACTATTCCAGTTTCTTAAGCACTCTACCCATATAGAGGATGCCGCAGAGGCCAGTTAATGACCCCAGCCCCACCTCTCTCTCTCTCTCTCTCTCTCTATATATATATATATATATATATATAGAAAGTATTGTCTGATGGTTGGCTCTCTCAGATTGAAAATAATAATTGTAAGCCCACATAAACCCTTGTATTCATGTGCCGTATTAAGCTAAAATTACTGAAAAGAGACGCCCTACCGTAGAGCAATGCTTACATGCTAATCTCGCAGACTTTAGGAAGTTTCTGAGTTCGATCCTTACTGTACAAGGCTAAAATAACGGAGGGGCTTCTGTATCTAAACTAATCTCGCATATCTGGCGCTATAAAGAATCTGATCCGCACAAGGTGACCCACAGCAAATGCCTGTTTTTAGTATTTAACACTATTTTCTATTGTGCATCTAAATATTTTATTACATCTAAAAAGCAGGACGCCAGTTCGAACCCTACTGGAGAGACATTTTCTTTAAAATTTCTGGAGTGCACAGACCTATAGACTAATAAACACTTTGAAATAAAAACGGGGCGGCTATTTTAAACACGAGTATCCACTAAAAATAACATTTGAAATAATAAAAGAGTTTACTTAATGGAAATCAAGTATTCCTTGACTATTTTATAGAAGTCAAATTCTAATTTTATCTGTCCTGAACAAACAATTTACAGGCAACGAAAAATAAGATTTCATTTGTTTCATTGTAAATTTAAATAATTTTACAGTATCTAATATGCATCATGGCAATATATGATACTAACTTGCTGTCAGTCGCTCACTGATGGTAGGTAATAGGTATACCAATTGGGTCGAGCTATTAGTACATTTTTCTCAGGGTGTTCCATAAGTGGTCATGCTATATTTATACGAGTGATATTTTCGCATCTCACAATCTACAAGCAACACATCCCCACTGCGAAAGATATTTGGGATCATATTACATTGCAAGTGTTACAAAAACCCTTAAGAATTGGCATTTAAAAAGGTTTAATATTTTTTATTCGAACAAGTATCATTATTATTTTTTCATCTAGTGCAAAATTTTCAGTCTTTTTTTTTTTTTTTTTTTTGGCGGTTTTATTTAGGTGCTTGTGATACTCGACGCTCCTCAGGGAATTTTGAACTATAATACAACCATGAAAGGCATGAAAAATATATCTTTTTAAGTTATGTTATATTTAGACGTAAATGGGCTCAATATCAAAGATACGGAGCGTGAAGTTAGTTTCATGTTTGAACGCCATCTTTTCAAGCATTAAACTGATTGACGCTACTCGGAGTTAATCTCAATGTCCACTAAAAATGGCCTGTGAAGAGGTTGAAAGCGCTTGGAAAATTGAAAATTGTGGAACATTTTTACATTCCTTATCTCCAGCTAAAAGGAAGCATGTAAGAATACTGGAAAAATTAAATAAAAAATTAATAAAATCTTCCTTGTCAGTCGCTTTAAAAAAATGTTTAAATGGAAGACTACTGCCCAAATATACATTACAGAAAATTGAAAGAACAGTCAGTTAAGTGCCATACGTGAAACACGCTTGGGCGATCATGTCTCGAAAGAGACATGACTGACTGGGCAGAAGATTATCCTGCAGTAGGTTGCCATTGCTTTCTGCGGTATACTGGTTGCCTGCCAAGGCTATAGAGCCCAATCTGTCCTGCTATTTAATCCATAACTGGAAGGAAGAGATGGATTAATACCTTTCCCAAGGTTATTTCCGCGTAAGTGAATACAATGGATTCAAATGGAATTCGAACTCGGCTCCCCGGTTTCTCGTTCCGAGCCGATATCCACGGTACCACAACGCACATAAAAACCCACAGCTTATGCATTTACTTTTATAAAGAGTGCTCCATACAAAGTAGAGCTTAATATTGGAATTTTGTTATTACAATGGTTTATAAAACCATATATGCTTTTATAAACCATTGTAACAATATATATATATATACACTGTGTGTGTGTAAGTGTGTGTTGATGGATAGATTATTAAATAGTGGTGAACTTTTAAAATAAATAGGTTATAATTCAACCTATTTTATCATCTAGCCGTTAGATAACAGAAACAAGCATAGTCTGACACAAGGTCGCGTTACGGTGACACTGGGTGAGGCTTGAAAACAGTCCAGCAGCCATATTTTTCAGTGCCATGAAGAAGAGGATAACAAGCAGACCAATATTACCGTACTAAGCACGATCCTCGACCTTGTGCCAGACTAGAATACAGTCTATAGTGACTATAGTATAGTCTACGTAAGTAGTTCTATATGCTTTGATTTAATAGGCAAATTAAGTGCCGATCTATATCACTGTAACTCGCACACACACGCACACACACACACACACACACACTCTCTCTCTCTCTCTCTCTCTCTCTCTCTCTCTCTCTCTTTCTGTGTGCACATATATACATATATATATATAAAGAGAGATTTTGTAATCGTAGCTTAGATATCATACAAGGTCGAAAGTATGGAACACCCAGTAAGGATAATACTCCTGATTCAGTCATAGCTGATCTAGCGAGACAAGCTTGTTAACCATTACACCACGTCAAGGTGCATCAACACTCTTTCTCTCTCACTCCATATATATATATATATATATGCGTGTGTGTGTGAGAGAGAGAGAGAGAGCTAGAGAGAAAACGAGAGAAAGAGAAAGAATTAAATATGCAATAAATAAAGCTAATATATCCGTAAAATCTATGCATGAGGAAAAGCTGAAAAGTTCTCTGTCCAACCAAGACGGCCTTACCAAAAATGTATGATGTTTGATACCTCTTTGTTTATATATATCATACTTATTAATAGTATTGTATTATATATTTTATGCTTATTAATTAGGTTGTATTATATATTTTATGCTTATTAATTAGGTTGTATTATAGGGTTATGAATATAAGAAAGATTACAGAGGTTTTTTGTTTGTTTTATTTATTGATAGAAAGTCCTAATTTTTCATATTTTAGAATTTCTATTTTTAATTTTTCTTAATTTAGAATTTCTGTAAAAAAACCTTTTTTTATCATTGCGTTGTCAATTTTCGGATATCTAACGCATGAATTGTTGAAACTGTTTTTAAAAATAAATTATGCAACCAGGAATCAATAGGTAATTAACTTATTTGATGACAGATAAAATCGTTTTGTTTTGTGTGTGTGTGTGTGTGTGTGTGTTTTTTGTTTAAAAAAATACAAACATTTTATAAATTCTTAATAAATGCACGAAAAAAAATCTTGTTTCGAATAGAACCAAATTAGGGAACACAGAAAAAATATTTCCAGTGAACATTTCATCTAACATTATTTCTTACTGAAATCTAGAATTACCTGTGGGTCTTATGTATGTCATTCAAGTAGAATATCTATGGCTTTCTTGGTAAGTTAAATAAATGCATATTTCTCACTGGTCTCAGAGGTTGGTATTCGAAACCAGGTAAAGAAAAAAATCCTTAAGTGTTGATTTTCAAGGCAAGCATTGAAAAGCAGAGAAGCATTGTCCTCATCTCGTTCAGCCAATCTTCCTGCCTACATGATGTGACCTTGTAAGTTAGTCTTAATGCGAAAACCCTATTGAGTAATTGCATATCTTCATAAATATATGTATCTATGTACCAATGCAGATACATATCAATAATTACTTGATTTTATCAAATTATCAAGACCAAATATCTTTTTGATTATTATCATTTTTTAAAATTCTGTCAAAAATATTTTGCGATAAACTTGGAGGAAAATTTCCAAAATTAGTAAAAATGTTTTAGTGTCATACTCATTTTTGCTCCCGAAACCCACACCAAACGAAAAAAATATAAAAAGAGAGAAAGAAAATCCCATTCCAGAATAACCTAAGGTTAATCTAGAAATTTGGTGGGCCATTTGTCTGTTTTTTTTTTGTTTTGTTTGTTTTTTTGTTACAAGTATTTTACACATATTTTAGTCTGACACAAAGCCATGAATGTTAGGCATCTCATTAGATTTGAACTCACTGCAGATTTAGCGAATAGCGCCAAAGATACATGTATTTATAAAATTGGCACAAGGACACATGTATAGAGCACTCAGTGAGGTTTGAACTCAAAACAGAATTCATGTGAAAGTAGCTTTTTAATCATTAATCCACGGCGAGGGGACCAAAAAGTTGCATCTTAGTCTGGTACAAGGCTAAGGGTTTCAGGTACCCAGTGAGTATCAAATTAACTATAGGAGTAATAGTTTTTTAGTGTACTGACTTGTTAAATACTAATACACAATGAAGCGCTAATTTTTCTCGTTGATATATCCAGAAATATGTAACCGGCTGTTAACTTTGGCATTTTGCCATTTTAATACACGGTTCCAATCTGAGAGCCGGTAAGAAAAGAACAGACAAGCAAACGATTGTAAGATGATGATGGAAAAGAAAAAGAGTTTTAAAAAATGATGCTGGACCAGTCTTACCTTGTTTTTAGCATCCTCTAAATCCCTTAGGGACTGTTCAGTTTGTTCGGCCTTATCAGTGGCCACCTCCTTCTCCATTTTCATGGCCAACATCTTTTTCTTGATGGCATCCATGTTTCTTGTTTGGTGTTATACAGCGACCTAGCAGAGAAAATCACAAAATAAAAACCGATAGGTTTTTTTTGTTGTTGTAAGAAGAGTTTAGAGTTTAGAGAACTCTTTCACAACTGCAGACGAGAGCTGCGCCCGTTACGAGAAGCGGCAGAGCGAACTGAGGGCTTAGAAGACTGAGCAAAGTTATCCGTATGCTCTTTCTGCCAAATAATTCCAAGAGGAGATACTGTAGGAATGCGTCTTTCGACCAATCAGAAGCCGGCTCTTATGGCTCTTTTGAGCTTCACGATGCGGATGGGACGCTGAATCGCGATAGTGTTACCTCCTTGTTTGGCAACGCTTTCGGGACAACCGGTGGCGGGGGTGGGGGCAAGGAGTGAAGAGGGTGGGCGACAGCAGCAAAGATGCGTGATGTGAGGTGCTCAGGTAGGAGGGAGTGTGTCTGTGTGCATGGTTTTGGTGGTGGTTGGGGAACAACGGATGGAATAGTGAATAGAGGTCGGGGGCTTAACAGTAAAGAAGGCAAAGAGATCGAGATTCGGGGGAGTCATATGAGAGAGAGAGATAAAGAAAGAGAGAGAGAGGGAAAGAAAGGGGTTGTAAGCTGAAAGAAAAGATGTATTCGACAAGACTAACTTTAAAAAAAAACCAACCTTCTTGCTTTTTCACTCGCTCTTTTGGCAAATGTTCCCCACCCGCTTGCCGACCACATTTCTTAACCCATCTCATCTCCAAGTCTCGGCCATTCTCTGTTGAAAGTACGCGTTGAAGGAGAGTCTAAGAAAGTGATGAATTTATTTGGATTAAAACAGAATTAAAAGCGAAAAACTTTGCTTTATATCTTTTCTCCAGAAGTCGGGTTTGATTAGTAGAAACCAGTCAACTGGTAGATATTCACTTCATCAGGGCGTAATTTTTAGCTTGGAGGTCTGTTTTAGTGAGATCGATCCATACTTGTGGCTTTGTTTCATGGTATGTTTAATAAACAGAGTTAGGCGCAAACGGAGTAAAAATTAAAGGGCTATTCTGGTTAGCCATTGTTACGACGAAGTGAGTATAATCCTCACTAAATGTTCAATACTTGTAAACATGAGATAAACATAAAAAAAATTATAAGAATAACATGGGTTCAATAGTTTGGTTGTTTTACGTTTTACGTTAGTGATCTCAATATAAATTTATTTGCAGCCTTCGTTGAACATTTCTATTCGGAAAAATCTATCTTTTACAATCACTTGTTTTCTTTTTTCTTTTTTAATCGTCACACCCCAAGTAAGGCATTCTTCTGCCACTGTTGCGCAGGGGGTTACATAGGGGAAAGTGATGAGAAAGGGGGGGTTAGTCATGAGAAATGTCGGTAGAAAGCTAATAGACGGATGAGAACACGGGGATTAGTGGTGGAGTAGAGGGAAAAAAGTGATTGAGAAAATGTATGCGAGTTAGTGAGATAGGAGATGTCTATTGACCTTACATTTAAATTCCTGGAGATTGTAGCTGTCGGGGAAGCAAGTATATGGAAGGGAATTCCACGGGCGGGAGGTGCGATAAAAGAAGCTGTTAGAGTAGAAATTGCGGTTACATTTTATCGGTTTCACCGTAAAAGGGTGGGACCTAGTTGCTAATCTAGTAGCTCGTGTAAATTCATACATAGGCAGGCACCAGTGATCTAAGTTCATTGGAGGTACCAGTGATCTAAGTTCATTGGAGCAAAGCCGTGAAAGTATTTATATAGACGAGACACAGGGAAGCCATGTCACGCCGGTGAGATAGCAACTGCAGTCGAGCTGCCAAGTCGATATCTATCACATTACAGATTCTACGTTGAATTCTTTCAAGAACCCCGAGGTGAACAGCAGGGGCACCAGACCAGATGTAGCAGCAGTACACGGGAGGATGGTAGATTTATATATATGCAGGATGGACTCAAATGCCATCAGAAAAGGCACAAACCAGTCTCTTCTTCCTCCATCTCTTTTGAGACCGCTATGGAAGCGATTAAAAGGTAAACTGGTTGAAATTTATGGACGGTGAGTCTCAGAAAACACCAAAACTCTGGAGAAGGTAACGGGAAACGACTGAATTATCTTTTCCCAAGAAGTTTTGGTAATTCACTAATAATATTAATAATAGTAATCCGTGAAGAGTCATGATCACCTACGCCGTAAAAAGACATGGTAATTTAAAAAATCTTCATGTCTCTTCACACACACACACACACACACACATATATATATATATATATATATTTACGCTCTCACACTCTGATTGAGCACCCTGGAAGAATGGTAGACTTTGAAAAACAGTAGCTACTCTGGCATTTACGCATTGTTCATTCAGCAATGAATTAGAACACTCTCAGCTATTGGGCGTGTATGATGATAATATACACACTAAAAAGTCTGCCTCATTCTACCGAGAGCCCGTAGCTCAGAGGCAGAATCGCCGACTGACGCCAATTCGGTCGGGTTTCAATCCTGGGTAAAAAGCAATCGGCTGTCTAACCATACTGATGAGCTGTGATACAGCGAAACAGATCTGTCTGCGGATGCTTTTTTTTTCAATTGGAGTAGATAGACTAAACTATCGCCCGGTTCACACTCCACTCACGTCTATTGAACAGGTGGAGAGGCTCATCCCTTGTTCCCTGATTAGGATGTGGTTTCCGGTTTTCTCTTTTCCAATCTTTTACGTAGCCCCCTGCACATCAGTGGCGTTAACGCCTTGCTCGGGGTGACATGATTAAAACAAAATCGTTTATGCACATTTATGTTTATGACTTGCGACTCTCAAACATCTGAATTTTAATTCGTAAATGGCTTTTACGTGAAGCAAATTCAGCCATCTTCGATATATAAGAAGTAATAACTGTTGACGTAAGGGCACTTACTAGTAGGATTGAGCATTTTTTTAAAACCCAAATTAAGAGGAAGGAAAGATATGTAAACATTGAATCTTATTCGGTATTGAGCATTTTAATTACAAATACTACTTGTCTTGAAAATATTGTCTTCCTGATAGATCCTTTTTTTATTTAGCAGACAATCTTTATGTTTATTAATCTGCTCACATCTGTCTACTTCAATTAGTCTCAAGTCCGTATATATATATATATATATATATACTAGCAGTATAGCCCGGCGTTGCTCGGGTGTAATGGAAGCTTTAAAACTAATCCATGGTCCTGGAGCTCAGACTCATTGGACGTTGGCACGAAAGACTAAAAAGCAATAGTTGTTTCCAGTTAAAGCGAAACCGTAGACTGAAAGAAAAATCAATGGATGTAAGTTAAATTTTGATTTCCTGGTATCGATTTATATATGTATATATATTATCGATTTTCTGCACTATTGTAAGAACTGCAACCTTGAAATTTCTGAATGTCGTTTCTTATGTCTTTGTCTAGGAGTGTATTAAATTTGATTAAAATCGGACCACTCCTTCTATAACACGATTTTTTCGATTATCGATTTTCGATATTTATCAGGGGCACCTCGACATAAAACCCAGCTAAGAACATTCGCAGACGCTTATAGTACAACTGCGTAAATTTTCAAGAAAATCGGTTCAGCCGTTTCGGAGTCTATAGGTAACGGATACACACACACACAGACACACACACAGAGACAACGTTCCATTTATAAATAAGTTTATATATATATATATATATATATATATATATATATATATATAACAAATAAAATATAAATTTATTTTCTATAAATACTTTCACGGCTTCTGCTCCGATGAACTTAGATCACTGGTGCCCCCTAAATACGAATTTGCACGAGATACTAGATTAGCAACTAGATCCCACCCTTTTACAGTGAAACCGATAAAATGCAGCCGTAACTTCTACTCCAACAGTTTCTTTCCTCGCACTTCCCGACTGTGGAATTCTCTTCCAAACGATTGCTTCCCCGACGGCTACAATCTCCAGGAGTTTAAATGTAAGGTCAATAGACACCTCCTAACGCACTAACCTGCTCCCATTCTATCAAGCACTCTTCCCATCTGCCTAACCCTCATTTTCGCTATCCTTACTCATCTGTCACCTTCCTCCTGACATTCCCTATGTCTAACCACTCCTTCTCTTTACGTTCCCCTATGTAGCCCCATGCGCAATAGTGGCAGTGGAATGCCTTGCTTGGGGTGAGATGATTAAAAAAAAAAAATTACTCCCCTAGAGGAAGACCTATGGTCAGCACAATATATCAAAATTGTGTGTCGGTAGGACGGTCAGCTATGACTAGAAGTTTCATCAGTCATTCTGCCCTGCTGTTAGGTATGGAGTACTTTTTTATTTGTATAAATGGTAAACATTCGAGAGTGGATTTGCTTATTTAAAATATACATGGGTGGACAAAATAATGGAAACACTTTTAAATTTCAAGCAAGTATATTTCAATGTGGGGTAGGACAGCCTTTGGCAATAATTGCTGTTTTAATTCTGCGTGGGATCGACTCATACAAAGTTTTTGAATTGGTTTCAGAGAAATTTTTATCAATTTTTCAGCTAAAGCAGTCTTTAATTCTTTCAATGATGATGGTGGAGGAAATCGACTCCTCACTTGTTTTTTTCTAAAATGAATCACTAATGTTCAATGATGTTGGGATCTTGGGACTGTGTTGGTCTCATAAGATGTTCTACTTCAATAGAATGTTTCTCGTGCTATTCAGCTACAATTTTAGCAGTATGAATGGGTGCATTATCATCCTGGAAGATGGCATTTTCACTGAAAATAGTTCTTGAACCATAGAATGAAGTTGATCGCGAAAAAATCTTGAATAGTTCTGATTACTGATTTTAATAATATCTGTCAAAAACAATTTTAGCAAATAGTTGAATTACTACTAATAATAAATCAACAAATATAAAAAAGACAAGATTTGACAGTTTAATCAAAGTTACTAAATTATGCTATTATGTTAATATATGTTTCCATTATTTTGTCCAAGTCCTGTATGTATGTATGTTTGACTATCTATCTATAATTTATCATATTTTCTATCAAAAAAAAAAAAATATATATATATATATATATATATATATTGTACATTGAAAGAACTACATTGAAAGAACAATGTTAATAATGATGGTTACAATCATTATTAACTACCTGATGAGACATTGTTCTTTCAATGTCGAAACAAAATGTAGAAATTTCTAGTAGTTTGTACATGTTCTAAAGTAATAATTATATATACCTGTGTGTGTGTGTGTGTGTGTGTGTGTGTGTGTGTGTGTGTGTGTGTGTGTGTGCATGGATATGAAGATGACCCATAAATTTTGATGCTTGGTCATTTGATCAGATTTTAAAGAGTAAAACTTAAAACCTTTCACCTCTCTCTCTCTCTCTCTCTCTCTCTCTCTCTCTCTCTCTGTCACACACACACAAACTCACTAATTCACACTTATTCCCCACACACGCCAACGGGTATGCGTATATATGCATACATTTAGGAATCAGTCAATCAATTAAGTTCCACACGTGATAAACACTTGGGCAATCATGTCTCGAAAGAGTCTTGACTGACTGAGCAGAAGATTTTCCCGCAGTAGGTTGCCATTACTTTCTGCGGTAAACTGGTTGCCAAGCAAAGCCATAGAACCCAATCTGTCCTGCTATTTAATCCATAACTGGACGTAAGAGAAGGCTTAATACCTTTCCCAAGGGCATTTGCGTGTAAATGAATGCAATGAATTCAACTGGAATTCGAACGCGTCTCTCCGATTTCTCGTTCTGACTCGATATCCACTACACCACACAGATGCTAAAAGTGACTTCTACCCCTGTGTCACACTAAGCAGCGAAGAAAAAAATGTCTTGACATTGAAAAGAAACAGTTCTCGCCTGATCAGCGAAGTTAACAAACTTCAGAACTAGTCTAAATGGGCGATTGCTTAAGAATTCCAAATACTGTAAGAAGTTTATGGCCTTGTGCCAGACATAGCAAAGTTTAGTAAACAACTGAAACATTTCTCCCGTCATGTATCTTTTGTTTTTCATTGAAATATTTCATTTTTTTTCTTTCTCTTTATTCAGTTTTCTTTATTCTGTTTTTCCTTCTCGTATTTCACGACTCCGTTCCCGTTATACCTTGTTTTTTATTACTTTTCTTTCTTTCTTTCTTTCTTTCTTTCTTTCTTATCAACTCAATCTTTCTTTCATTTTTCTTTTTTTCATTTTTCTTTCTTTCTTTCTTTCTTTCTTATCAACTCAATCTTTCTTTCTTTCATTTTTCTTTCTTTTCTTTCTTATCAACCCAATATTTCTTTCTTTCTTTCCTTCTTTCTTTTTCTTTTTTCTTTCTAATCAACTCAATCTTTCTTTCATTTTTCTTTCTTTCTTCCTTTCTTTCTTTCTTTCTTTCTTTCTTATCAACTCAATCTTTCTTTCATTTTTCTTTTTTTCATTTGTCTTTCTTTCCTTCTTTCATTTTTCTTTCTTTCTTTCTTTCTTTGTTTCTTTTTTTCTTTCTAATCAACTCAATCTTTCTTTCATTTTTCTTTCTTTCTTTCTTTTTTCTTTCTTTCTTTCTTTTTTTTCTTTCTTTCTTATCAATTCAATCTTTCTTTCATTTTTCTTTTTTTCATTTTTCTTTCTTTCTTTCTTTCTTATCAACTCAATCTTTCTTTCTTTCATTTTTCTTTCTTTTCTTTCTTATCAACCCAATATTTCTTTCTTTCTTTCCTTCTTTCTTTTTCTTTTTTCTTTCTAATCAACTCAATCTTTCTTTCATTTTTCTTTCTTTCTTTCTTTCTTTCTTTCTTTCTTATCAACTCAATCCTCATTCTTTCTTTTTTTCGTTCTTTCTTTCTATTTTTATCTTCTCTCCCGTTCTTATCGACTCAACCTTGGCCTCTCAATCTGCTTTTCTTGCTTCCACCACACCAACAGAACCACTATTTTCTGGTTTACTTGAGCCTCCCCAACCCAACCGACGCTAACTTCAGCTACATCTTCGGCAACGTCTCTTAAGTGAATCTTCAGCTCTCCTATTCTACGTCACCGAAACCTACTCAGCTCCGCGGCCCAACTTTGTCTTCCACCCACATATAGATTCTAAGGAAGGCATTACTTACCGTTCGGTACTTTCCCCATCAATTAAGTTGCTCGTGAAAACAAATGTGTTTAAATATATTAGGATTTAAGAAATATTAATACATGTGAATATTTTCTTTTTACACATGATACAATATTTATATTATTTCTTTATTCTGTTTAAGTATCTTAATATGTAATATAAATTATGGTAATTTAATAGAATAGAATAGATTTAAACCAGAATGACAGTGACTTGTTGCTCGTACATATGAATAGAATGTATACATTAATACATATTATATTTATTATACATAAATATCATATATGGAACCCTTCGATGCGGTATAATTGTTAGCAAGCTTATTTCGATAGATCTGCTATTGAGTTCGTTCCTCACTGGGTCCCCCATACTTAAAGCCTTGTACCAAATCTAACCTACTCTTATAAAATTGTTTTGGGCACACCGACGTAGTATAATGGTTTGAAAGCTTGTCTTGCTAGGTCACTTACGACTGAATACTGAGATAGATTCTCTCACTGTCCCCCCCCCCCACCCCTATAGCTTTGGCCTCGTGCCATATTCACGGTACATTTAGAAAATCACTGTAAATATTATATATGATTGTATTTGGGCATATATGATAAACATATATTAGTATTATTGTATATTGTTAAATTCTTATATTTTTAATTGGTTTATTTTTAATTGATTTTTAATATGATAAACGTATATTATATATGATTGTATTTGGGCATATATGATAAACGTATATTAGTATTATTGTATATTGTTAAATTCTTATATTTTTAATTGGTTTAGTTTTAATTGATTTTTAATATGATAAACGTATATGAATGTTATTGTATATTCTTACATTCGTTATATTTTAATTGATTTATTTTTAATTGATTTTTATTTTATTTTAATTGATGTTTAAAATGATAAATGTATATTAATATTATTGTATATTGTTAAGTTCGTTATATTTTAATTGATTTATTTTTAATTGATTTTTATTTTATTTTAATTGATGTTTAAAATGATAAATGTATATTAATATTATTGTATATTGTTAAGTTCGTTATATTTTTAATTGATTTATTTTTAATTGATTTTTAATTAATTTTAATTGATTTTTAATATGATGAACGTATATTGAGATTATTCTATATTGTTAAATTCGTTATATTTTTAGTTTTATCTTTGCTCATAAGTTTTATTGATTGATTTTTTTACCGCTTATCAACCTTTTTAAAGGCTGTTTAAAACCAGCAAATATTTTCCGATTGTAAGAATCTTTTGACGATAATAATAATTTATCGATACAAGTTCTACTAACTAACCCATAGCAATGAGGAAAAGAGCTGCACTCATATATTTTCCAGGCTGTATTTTCGCGTAAATGAATATAACGAACCCATCATCCACTTGACTTCGTCATATCCATTTCTTGTAGTATTTTACTTTGTTTTTATTTTTAACTAGCAGTATAGCCAGGCGTTGCTCGGGTGTAATGAAAGTTTTAAAACTAATCCATGGTCCTGGAGCTCAGACTCTTTGGACGTTGGCACGAAAGACTAAAAGGCAATAGTTGTTTCCAGTTAAAGCGAAACCATAAACTGAAAGAAAAATGAATGGATGTAAGTCAAATTTTCATTTCCTGCTAACGATATCAAATAAGTTTTTTTCATCGTAAACTGAATCCTGAAGGCTAAATAAGTCCTCTGAGTAAATGGTATCATGGCTGAGACTAAGAATTACATTTATACCTACTTAGAGCCAAACTCGAAGCAAAAAGTAAAATAAAAGGGCTGAAAAAAATACAGACATACAGGCAGATAAACAGATACACACACAGACATCTTGCCTTTTAGATATATATATTATCGATTTTCTGCACTACTGTGAGATCTGCAACCTTGAAACTTCTGAATATCGTTTCTTATGTCTTTGTCTATGAGTGTATCAAATTTGATTAAAATCGGACCACTCCTTCTATAACACGATTTTTTTGATTTTCGATATTTATCGGGGGTACCTCGACACAAAACTTAGCTAAGAACACTCGCAGACGCTTATATTTACAACTGTGTAAATTTTCAAGGAAATCGGTTCAGCCGTTTCGGAGTCTATATGTAACGGACGCACACACACATACACAAACGCATGTACACACAGACAAAGTTTCATTTATGATATAAGTTTAGATATTGTTGTTATTGGTTGCTTTGTCAATTCCACTTAAAGATGTCAACTTATTAATCGGAGATGGAGTAAAAGAAAGATAAATTCAGGGGTACAGAAGAAAATCCATGTTTATACTTCTTCTTCTTCTATGTGCCCTATCCTTTCGGGACGTAGGCGATCATGGTTCTCCACGTCTCCCTATCCATGGTGGCTCTTAGTATGTTTTCTCCTGTTACACCTCGCAACCCCCGCTCCGTCATCCACCTGATCAGGCCCTGCAAATATGTTATCCGCTGCCTTCCTCTGTCTCTTTTTCCTTATATCTGGCCTGTTAGCATCAGGTTCTCCAAGCCCTCCTTCCTCATTGCATGTCCCAGGACACACTTCTTCTATATACTGTAACCCTTTATGACATGGGCACTCATGACTCGCCACAATTTCCCGTCCTTTGCAGCTCTTGATGAAATATGTCTTTTTGCTCACCTAATCCCCGGTCTGTCAATCATTTACACAAGCTCGTTGGATAGGCGATGCGCTGCTTTCCTCAGTCCTTCTCACCTACATCATGTTCTGTGAGTACCAAGTTTTCCAAGCCATGTTTCCCTAATTATAAGACTTGAAAACTTCGGTGGACCTGAAGGAGACTACCACCACCTTTAAATTTGTTCTTTTTCTTCTTTTTTTTTTAAATTTTTTCAGCGCAGTCTAATCGGTTATTACATGAGGTTTCCTATTATCAAAACAAAAAAAATTTGAAAAATTTTGATATTTATACAATTTTTTTGGTGTGTGTGTCGGGGTGGGGGCTCAGTTTCTCATACAACGTTATAGTTAATCGATCGTCCATTTTGGAACCACTCGCGTTGGGATCACTTTGTTTTTTTGTTTTGTTTTTTTGGGACGAGTTGTTGCTCTTGTTTTTGTCTTTTTCAAGTTTACTTTTAATTCTTACGATGGCATCTTCCTCGGAAACTCCAAGAATGGCTTTATTCACAAATTTCGCAAAGGGTTCAGTTGTTGAATATGCTCAAGCAATAAAGTTAATTGCACAGGATCGATTTACTATAATGTTGTATGGAAAACTGAGCCCCCACCCCCACCACCACTCTAAAATTGTTTAAATGTTGAAATTTAAACAAAATTTATTGTCAAGCGGAAAGTTTAGGGTTTAATCGATAAGATTGCACAGAAAAAAGTAAAAAAAAAATTGATAATCAACAAATTTACAGGTGGTGGTAATGTCGTACTGGCGAGTGGTTCCAAAATGAAGGATCGATTTACTATAACGTTGTATGAAAAACTGAGCCCCCCCCCACCTAAAATTGTTGAAATATTGAAATTTTTCCAAATTTGTTTTTAATCGGAAAGTTTAAGGTGTAATCGATAAGATTGCAATGAAAAGTAAAAAAATAAAAAAATGAAAAACAACAAATTTAAAGGTGGTGGTAGTCTCCTTCAAGTACGCCGAAATTTCAACTCTCTTTCTGACATTACGTTCATGTGTCATTTTTATTTCCATTTTCTTTAAAACTTCGTCGTTTCTCACACGTTCAGTTTATGATATTTTCAGCACCCTTCTATGGGACCACCTTTCTGTAGCTTTAAGTTTCTTCTTCATCTGTGAGGCGGTTATTCGGCATTCGTTGTAATTAGGGGACGAATAGTATTACATAACAGTTAAGTGCTTTTTTTCTTTGATTCTAACGAGAATTACTTGTTTTTTAATACTTTGCTTATCTTTTGGAAGGCATTTTTCACTATCCCAATGTGCTTTCCGCTCGCCATTAAAATATGCCCCATATGTTTAAATTTTTGGACTTGCTTTGTAATTTACATTTTGGGCTTTTCTGACAACTATACGTTCTTCCTTCTTGCAGTTGATGTTTCTTCTCGCTTTCCTTTACTGCTTGATGTAAGAGTTCATGTATTTCCTTCCTGTGTCTGCTATGAACACTGCCTATGTAATGTCGTTAAGATTGTGGCCACTAATAATGAACGAAAGCACTGCCTCTGTAATGTCGTTAAGATTGTGATCATTAATAATGAATGCGGGCACTGCCTATGTAATGTCGTTAAGATTGTGGCCACTAATAATGAACCAATGAAAAAACATATCCTTGTCATTTACACTCATTTCTGTTTTTTTTTTTGTTTTGTTTTTGTTTTAATTTTTGTTCTAAAAAATTGTCCTACAATCCGCTGTTAACTGCGGCGAGGAATGGTTTGTTAACTTTAACGCACCCAAAACGAAACTTCTTCCTATCAATCACCCGAAAGACCCCTTCCTGCCAATATGACAGATACTAAGTTCCATAAGAGTGACTTGTTGCACCTTCTCGGCTCACATCAAGGGGAAAGATTATATTAAACCCATTGCTACGTTTGCACCTAAGAAAGTGGTTCAATGAGTCGTGCTAGACAATTTTTCTATCTTGAATCTATCTTACACATTTATAAGTCTACCATTCGTCCATACTTTGTGACATATCGTCCGGTGTTTCTGTTCTATACTTATAAATATTTTATAAAATACAAAGAAAAACCAGCAATATTATTGATCCTCATCTGGCATCTCGGCTTAAGTTGCCGTAATGTAGCTTCCCTGTGCCTTTTTCTATAAATACATTAAAAGTAACTGTTCAAATGAAATCTTCACTGTGGTATCTAGACTTAGTGAGTTTAAGAGTAGTATAGGAGGGATGTGCGTTGTGGTGCAGTGGATATCGACTCGAAATGAGAAATCGGGGAGCCGAGTTCGAATTCTATTTGAATTCATGGCTTTCACTTACGCACAAATACTCTTGGGAAAGGTATTAATCCGTCTCTCTCCTCCAGTTATGGGTTAAATAATAGGACAGATTGGGTTCTATAGCCTTGGCTGCCAACCAGTCTACCGCAGAAAGCAATGGCAACCTACTGCAGGATAATCTTCTGCCCAGTCAGTCATGTCTTTTTCGAGATATGATCGCCCAAAGCGTGTATCACGTACGGTACTTAACTTGACTGACTGATAGGATAGGAGACAAGATCTTATCAAATGACTGTTAAATTGGCTAGATGGAACCGCAAGTTCTATGCTGACAGTTTCTTTTCTCGCTCCATACCTTCCAGTCATCTTCGATCTTAAAAAAATTAAATCCGATGTCAAACGTTATCTGTTGCTTTCTTTATTACCCTTCTATTGTTCGTGCCCTTTAATAATGTTCCACTATTATTATTTTTTGTTTCACACTCAGTAATCTTTTGTGGCTTAGTGGCTTTATTGTCTTCCATGGGGTGATTTCGATTTTATAAAATTAGTAGTTAAATAAAACTTCAGCCTGCAATAAACATTGAAAATAATAAAAGAGACAAACAGACAGACAGAGCGACAGAGAGTCAAAGAGAGACAGAAAGAGAGGGAAAGAGATGGAGCGAAGATACAACAAAGAATCTGATAACTGTAGAGACATGAGATAATGGGTAATCATTGTTGTCAGCACATGTGAAAATTTCCACAGATCCAATAGATTTTCATTATTTATTTATTTATTTATTTATTTTTATTTATTTATTTTTTTCAATCATATCACCCCGAGCAAGGCGGTAACGCCACTGATGTGCCGGTTGCTACGTAAGAGTGAAAAGATTGAAAAAGAGAAAACCGGAAACCACATCCTAAACAGGGAACAAGGGATGAGCCTCTACACCTGTTCAATAGACGTGGGTGGAGTGTGAACCGGGCGATAGTATAGTCTATCTACTCCAATTGAAAAAAAAAAGTGAGAAGTTTGGAAAAGAGAAAGCCGGAAACCACATCCTAAACAGGGAACAAGGAATGAGCCTCTACACTTGTTCAATAGACGTGGGTGGTTGTGCACCGTTTTTAATTTTTTTGCATTTTCCTTCTTTTTTTTCTCTCTTTTTTTTTTATATCGCCCTAGGCAAGGCATTTTACTGCTACTGTTTTACAGGGGGTTCTATAGTGGAGGAAACTTATAGAAAAGAGTGACAGGTTATAGGAGGTGTCAGGAAGTGGGTAAGAGAAGGATGAGAATACTGATGAGTGTGGAGTGGATGGAAAAAGGAGTATGAAGGTTAGTGAGATTAGAGATGACTATTGACTTTACATTTAAATTCTTGGAGATTGTAGCTGTCGGGGAAGCAAGTAAATGGAAGGGAATTTCACAGGCGGGAAGTGCGAGAAAAGAAGCTGGTGGAGTAGAATTTGTGTCTACAATTTATTGGTTTCACATTGTTTTTCTTATCACAAATTTAGGTCGTTACATTCTACGACCAGAATATGAACCGGAAATAAAGAAATAATCTCTAGCAAGAGTTAACTGATGTGTGTGTGTGTGTGTGTGTGTGTGTGTGTGTGTGTGTGTGTAAAAATATACTCAGTTATGATCTGAGATTAAGGACAGAATGGTTAAATAAAAAGAAGACGAGAGGAAAACTGTATTTAACTCGCCTACGCGTTTCGTCCTGTGATGGTCTTTATCAAGGCAAAAAGACAAAAAAAAAATATCATTTTTACCAATTTTCATTATCTCAAGGCATATGCTCTTCTGTCAAGTGCTTTGGTTAAATAATGGCTTCCTTTTTGTTACAATGCATGAATTTACATTACATTTTATAGTATCCTTCTTACTGAATAAATGAACACTTCAGTAGTAATAATGATTTACTTGACGAGCTGTTAATTTTTGGTTGGATACTAGTAATCTTCCTAGATTTCTTTGATATTTTTGTCTAAATTAGAAGGTTGACAAATTTATTTCTTATGCACAAATCTCTCTGCCCAGCATGCTTCTTCTACAAGGCTCTTTCAAAAGGTTCTCAGACTCACCAAGAAAGAAGAGGCATAGCTGAACATTTTTGTTGTGGCAAGTAGGTTGCTATTACGTTCTGTGGTAGACCTGTAACCAACCAGGAGCTATAGGACCTAACCTGTCCTGCTATCTAACCCATAGATGAAGGAAGAAGGGTTGGATTAATACATTTCGCAAGGATATTTGTGTGTAAGCGAATGAAATGAATTCAATTGGAATTCGAACTCAGCTCTCCAATTTCTCATCCCAAGCCGATAACCATTGCACCACAACGCACATCACTGTTTATAAGAATTGCAAAGTGAATCTCACAAAACGAGAGAAAGCAAACGTTTTTCAACAAAAACGTTTGTTTCCAACTCGTTGTATACTGTGTAGCTCTCTTAAACTAGTTGCCATAACGACGAGAAATGGAAGTCGCAGAAATGGCAATCGCAGACAAGTATATTTACTAAGTTTGGTTTAAGTTTGGCAGAGAACCACAAAAACAGAGCACCCAGTGAGAGCCAAACTTTCTTATTACAATGGATAACAAGACTATTTTGCTATTCTCTCAAGCGAAGGCTCACTTGACCGAAGTGCATTCTGGGAACTTTTAAGCAAAGAAGATGAGTTAAAACAGACGTACCGGAAGGAAGTATGCACGGTTGTTACAGTTCTCTTTCTCTTAAAAAAAAAAACGAAGAAATAGTTTCTTTCTTTCTCTCTTTCTCACTCTCTCTGTCTTTCTGCTTCTTTCTTTCCCCCTCCCTTTCTCACTTTCTCTCCCACTATCTCTCTCTCTCTGTTTACTTTTTCTCCTTCTTTCTAGCAGATGCCAAAAAGGAATAGTTCACATGTCGAAAGGCGGCAAATATATATACAGTATAACCCGGATATAAGAGAAACCTTGATATAAGAGAGATTTTCTCTGGACCCAAATTAGAGCCTGTGGTAATGTATATAAAATAGACCAAACCCGGATATAAGAGAAACACGAATATAAGAGAACTTTTATCTAGTCCCGACAACTCGCTTATATCAGGGTTACACTATATATATATATATTTGAAATGATTTGTTTGAACATTATTTTTGATCGATACTCGTATTTAAATAGATATTCTGTTTATAATCAAACAGTATCATATATTTATTTCTATCGGCCTGATTATTTACGAATGACACACATTTTCGTAACAAAAATTCTTCGTAAATAATCAGGCCGATAGAAATAAATATATGATACTGTTTGATTATAAACAGAATATCTATTTAAATACGAGTATCGATCAAAAATAATGTTCAAACAAATCATTTCAAATTGTTTGTTGTTTATAACCAGTTTCGTTAATCTTCGTTATATATATATATGAATCGGCAAAATGCTTTTTAGGCTCATTTGCGGTAGGCGCGCTCAGATCGACACATCTGACACGCCAAACGCCGCCGACGGTTTTAACCGACATTTTAGAATCTTACCATTCTGACGCTGATAAACGAAAATATAAGTATTTTGCTTAAGAAAGGGTTAGGCTCTGTTCTGTCTGGATAAATTTCCGTGTTCTCATTTAGGACATGATAGCATCAAATTCCGCTATATGCGCTTGATGCTTAAGATTCGCTTGAATTCCGAAGTTTTAATTTGCTACTGATTGGAGCCTCAACAATTTTTTCTGCATGCCTGTTTATTCATTTTATCCCTATCTATCTATCTATCTATCTATCTATCTATCTATCTATCTATCTATCTATTCGTTCTCTTTCTATCTATCTATCTATCTATCTATCTATCTATCTATCTATCTATCTATTCTCGTTCTCTTATCTATCTATCTATCTATCTATCTATCTATCTATCTATCTATCTATCTATCTAAGTCTGTTCAATATCTATCTATCTATCTATCTATCTATCTATCTATCTATCTATCTATCTGTTCTCATTCTCTTATCTATCTATCTATCTATCTATCTATCTATCTATCTATCTATCTATCTACAAGCTTCTCTTTCTTTTTAATGCCCAATCTTGTCAGGAAATTGAAATCTTCCCTTTTAAAAAAGAAAAGGTTCTTTGTACCGAATTCCTTCAGGACAAGCAATTATACCTCTTCAAAATTTCCTATCCCGTGTGGCTCTTAACAATTTTTTGAATTTGCTACCTCAATCCCATTCTACCATCCATTCACACAAACTCGTCAGATAAGTGGTTAACTGCCTTCCCCTATCTATCAATATGCCCCGTGTGGGTTAAATTTTCCAAGTCCTCTTTCATCGTTACGTGTCAAAGGAATTTAAACTGTCTTTCCTAATTCTGAATATAAGTACGAGGGTCATTCAATAAATAAGGTGAATTTTTCGGTATAAGTACTTCTAATACAGATAGAAGCTTACTTTTTAAAAAAAAACATTTTTCCTTTACTTCTTTTTCAAAGGGATTTAATTTATTTTGCAGACTGAAAAAAAAAACTTTGAGAGTTTTGGAGATTAACAAAGATAGCCGATGAAGAAGCGTGCCCCAAGATTGAACAGATGTCAATTATCAAGTTTTTGTTTGCTGAAGGGTGCAAACCAGTTGAAATTCATAGAAGAATGGTAACTCTGTATGGTGCCACATGTTTCAGCCAAAAAAAAAGTCTACAAGTGGGCTAAATTGTTTAAAGAAGGACGGAGCAGTGTTGAGGATGAAGGCAAGCCTGGGAGCCCTACAAAAGTGAGGTCTCCTAAGGTGATCGAATCAGTCAATGACCTCATTCAGTCTGACAGAAGCGTGATAGTGGATGACATTGCAAGGACTTTGAGACTATCTGTTGAACAAACGCAGGGGTCAGCAGTTTCATGGAGTCGTCTTGTATCAAAACAACGCAAAGCCGCACACAGCAGCCCAAATGGTGTGACCATCAAGCGTTGCGCTGGGAATTGCTTCCTCATCCTCCTCTGCCTCTTCAGACTTTCACCTGTTTGGTCCCTTGAAAGCGTTCACAAGAGGCACGAAGTTTGAAAGTGACGATGAAGTCAAAAGTGCTGTGAGCGATTGGCTGAGACATCAGTCCAAATATTTTTACGCTGAGGGAATACGAAAGCTTGTATACAGACGGGAAAAGTGTGTGACACTGCTTTTCTGTTGATATTTTCTTTAAGTTTGACTTGTTGTTTATTTGCTTCGTCCATAGAATTTTCACTATTCTTGTGTAGAACCATATTTCTGATACCTCCAGTGTATTTTACCCATAGAAGAGATCGACCCATACATTTGTCATCAGTATTAGCCCGTAAATAAATGTAATGAACTCAATTGAAATATCGAACTCCGTTCACTACTCCATAATCCGAACTGCTATCCATTATTCCACCGTGCCTCCATGCGCAATACTAATTATTACGATGAAAGAATTAAAAGAAAACCCAAGAACAATTTATCATTTTAATGATATTCTCACCTATTACTGTCCTACAGGCGTCCAATAAGCAATTACATTCAACCAAGTGAAAATTACTGGTATATATAGCAAAAAATAGTTAAAATACCGGAAACCGCATCCTAAACAGGAAACAAGGGATGAGCCTCTTCACCTGTTCAATAGATGTGGGTGGAGTGTGAATCGGGCGATAGTTTAGTTTATCCACTCCAACTGAAGAAAAAAAAAGTGAGAATATTGGAAAAGAGAATACCGGAAATCGCATCCTAAACAGGAAACAAGGGATGAGCCTCTTCACCTGCTCAATAGATGTGGGTGGAGTGTGCTATACTGGTGAGCTAGCAATAGACTGACTCATTTTAATGCGACGTGTATAAAAGGCGGCCATATTTTCTCGAGTATTCGCAACCTAATTCAATGAGCAACCGTCTTAGGATGACTGCTCTATAACACTGTCAGCACTCTGCCTTCGGGTAGAGGGCGCTCTCTGCTTCCGAGCAGAGAGCACAAACCCAGTCGTGGTTCGGCCGAAGGGTAGAATCACGACTCGGTAAAAATAGACAGACATTTTTTTGGCCCGGCTATATGGCCGGGAATACCCACTATAAAATGACCATGTGTCACATCCGGCCTTGCGTGGGAAGGCTAGTAAATACAGCAACCTAATCCAATTCAGTAGAGTGTCTGACTCGTGAGTGTTAATCTTTGGCGTTGTTTCATTGAACAGATTACGTACTGCGCTGTATTCTATATCCATAAACTATGGTGGACATGGTCAACAACAAGAATCTCTACAAAAGGCAGTGAAAGAAAGCGAGAAGAAAGGACTAAACATCAATTGCAAAGGGACGACATGTATCGCCTGACTTACAAATTACAATCTGGAAATACCAAAATGAAACAAGTAAAATAATTTAAATATCTTGGATGTGTTTTTACAGAGGACAGAAAGTACGACACTGGAATCTGAAGGCACACTGGGATAGCAAAAGATGCCTTCCAAAATCTAAGCAAATTATTAAAATACAGGAAAATCTTGTTAGAAACAAAGAAAATGCTGAACTCTTAAATAATATCATGACATTGAATGCTAGCGAATCTCACAGATCAAGAAGAGACTTGAAGCATCAGAAATATAGATCTACAGGAGGATGCTGAGAATACTGAATACTTAAAAAAGGATACTTATGCTTCCTATCAGGAAAAAAGATAGTTAAAGATTTCTTGGGAACATAAAGTGAAAAGAGAATTTGATACTCACAGGAGCTACACTCTGTGGTGAACTGGGGCAAGAAGTGGCTTGTCAACTTCAATTCATCTAAGACCAAGCTGTTGTCTGTCAACCATTACAGGCAACCTCTCCTGCCTCCCATAAGCATGGACCAAGCGATTCTCCCGGAGAGTAATACACTACGCCTCCTCGGACTTACCCTGTCCTCAGACCTCAAATGGAACCACTATATTGAATCCATAGCAAAATCTGCTACTAAGAAGGTTGGGTCACTATGTCGATCCAGGATGTTTTTTCCACCTGAATCCATCCTGCATATATACAAGTCAACCATCCGTCCGTGCATGGAGTACTGCTGCCATTTATGCTCAGGTGCCCATGCCGTTCTCCTCAGTGTTCTTGACAGGCTCCAAAGGAGAGTTTGTAATGTGATAGGTACTGATCTGGCGGCTCGACTGCAGCCACTTCCCCATCGTCGAAAGGTGGCCTTCATTTCTTTTGCTCAGACGAACTTAAGTCACTGATGCCTCCTCAACAGGTGTTTACTCGTGCAACCAGACTGGCATCTGGGTCCCACCCATTCACAGTCAGGTTAGCCAAATGCAGACGACAATTCTACTCCTGCAGCTTCTTTTCTCGCACTTCCCGCCTGTGGAACTCACTCCCGTATTCTTGCTTTCCTGACGGCTACAACCTCCAGAAATTTAAATGCAAAGTCAATACTCATCTACTAACCACTGGACTCTAGCTCTCTCCCCACCCCTGTATAACTCTCCCTTTCTCTCCACCTATGTATCTGTCATCGCACCTGCTTTCTCAGCTTTCTATTGTTCCTTTCTAACTAGTTTGTACTCCTCACTCTTTTCTAATTAATCTTTTTACATTTATGTAGCCCCCTGCACATCAGTGGCGTTTCCGCCTTGCTTGGGGTGAAATGATTAAAAAAAAGAAAAGAAACTGAAGTCAAGAGGGACAAATGAAGACAACGTAGAATTTACGTAGCGGGCTTAAGTAAAATGGATGGTGTTACAGGGTTTGGGAGAGATCACAAAAAGTCAAAATTTATTTATGGCTACAAAGGGCAGGAGATTGTGGAGGGACACGACAATTGGAAGAAGAAGAAGAAGCCCTGATCTAGAAAAGCTGTGTTATGTTTATATGGTAAAAATTCTGGACGACGAACAAAAAAGTTCACTCGCCTGTTTTACAAATGTTTATTAAGATTCAAAGATGTCTTACAAGTGGTTTCAATATAGATTAAAGAGCATTTTTGTTTGTTTTTTGCCCGGGAAAATGTGTCTTTTATTTTTTGTCTTCTTTTAGAAACGGCACAAGCACTTTACGTACATTTTTAAAAAGCTGCCTTGATAAATAGGACTTTGAAAGACAAATGGCGGCTTACACGAACAAAACAATTACAATTATGCTTAGTGGTTTACGTCACTCTTTGTCTTCTCGAATAGAACGAGGTAAAAAAATAAAAATATGTTCTGTTCCAAATTACAAAAAAAAAAGGGGTCTTTATTGTTAATTCACACTAAATAATGTAACGTTCTTCATCGCAAATATCAATTCACCTCTAAGAAATTATAAATGTTAAATCAAAGTTTATTTGTTTATTTTGTTAGTGTTAAGTGTAACAAAAGAAAAAAAATACTGACCAAAACTCAGAGTTAAATCACATACAAATATTTAATTTACGAATAACACAAAATGATATATATACAAAATTTACAATTTTCTGCATTCAAAACAGAAAAGTAGAGTTTACTACTGGCAGGCGAAGTGTTACGAAGGGGAAGGAAGGGTCAGTATCTTTACCCAGTTAAGTTAACGAAGATAATATAAAGAATGATTTTAAGTTTGGTCAATGAAAGAGTCAAAAATATATATTTACCCATATATTTCCATGAGATTCTCTTTCAGGTTTTAGTTGGTCGACCACATCTTAGAGATTCTTTCGGCTGGATATAAATCCTTGAATCAAAGCCGAAGTTGATATTATCAGCAAATCCTTTTAACAACTAACTACTCTCTTCCCAATACCTCTTTTTATAGGAGCTAACACCTAATTTGCATATTCTAGAATCTTTTAGAATTCTCTCGATTTTACTGGAACATTCTATAATCTTCTTAAACGTTCTATTCCCAATTTCTCTATTTAACAACTTTTTCTTTTATGTAACTTGTCCCTTCAGGACGTAGGCGATCATGGCCTCCCACGTCTCCCTATCCCTGGTGGCTCTTAGCATGCTTTCTTCTGTTACACTACGCAACCCTCGTTCCATTATCCATAAGATTAGGTCCTTCAAATATGTTATCCGCTGCTTTCCTCTGTCACTTTTTCCTTCTATCTGGCCTGTTAGTATCAGGTTCTCCAAGCCCTCCTTCCTCATTGCATGTCCCAGGAACTTTAGTTGTCTCTTCCTGATGCTCAATATTAATTTCTTTTTCGTTTCCATCATTTTCAAAACCTCGTCATTGCTCACATGCTCGGTCCAGGATATCCGCAGCATCCTTCTGTAGAACCACATTTCAGCTGCTTCAAGTTTTTCCTTCATCTTTGTTGATATTGTCCAACATTCGCTGCCATATTGAAGAACTGACATCACATAGCAATCCAGTACTCTCCTCTTTGTTTCTAGTGAAAGTTTCCTGTGTCTTAATACTTTACTCAGCTTCTGGAACGCGTCTTTCGCCATGCCAATTCGCCTTTGGATCTCTGTGTCGCACTTTCCGTCTTCAGTTAGAACATTTCCCTGATATTTAAATTTTTTGTACCTGCTTTATTTTAACACCCCCCACCTGTATTTAGCATTTTGGGCTGCTCTTTTTGCTGATGGCCATGCATTCGGTTTTCTTGCAGTTTATTTGTAATCCCTTCATGTCACTCTCTTTAGCTATCTTCTATAGAAGGTCCTGCAGTTTTTTTTCCGTGTCTGCAATCAACACTGTGTCGTCTGCGTATCTTATGTTGTTCAGATTGTGACCTCCGATGACAAATCCTGGCATAACATCTAGGGTCCTCAAAATATTCTCACTGTACAAATTAAATAAATCCGGTGAAAATACACATCCCTGTCTTACGCCTCTTTCTATCTTTGTAAAGCTGCTGAATTCGTTACCTGTCCGTATGCAGGCAGTTTGCTGCTAGTAGAGGTTTTTAATTACCCTAATATCTTTCCCAAATATGTCGAGCCTGCTGAGCATCTCCATCAATTCTTTGTGGCGTATTTTGTCGAACACTTTTGCATAGTCAATAAAGCACAGGTATATGTCCTTCTTCATTTGTATTGCCCTTTCAAAGAGCCTCCTAATCATAAATATGGCGTTCCTTGTCCCAGTGTCTTTGACGAACCCGCACTGTTCTTGTCCTATTTCTGGCCTGATTCTACTTCTTGCTCTATTTATCAGTATTCAGACGATCAGTTTTGTAAGGTGACTCATTAAGCTGATAGTTCGGTGTAGTTCACACTCGTTTGCCCCTGGCTTCTAAGGCAATGCTATGAAAATGGATTTGCATAGGTCGTCTGGCATTATACCACTATTATAAATTTCATTTATTATTTCCGTAATTTTTTCTACACCAAATTCTTCCAGGGCTAACAGCAGTTCTATTACAATGCCGTCTGGACCAGCTGCTTTGTTTCTATTCAGTTTGGCCATTGCAGCTTCCACTTCGGACATGAATATTTCCGGTCCGTCCTCATCTTTGCGTATTATCGGTTGCTCTCTCTTGTCGTGGAAAAGATCTTCTATATATTCTTCCCATCGCTTGAGTATTTCCTTTTTCTCCGGTATTATCGTTCCATTCTTGGCTTTTATACATCCTGTTGAAGAGCAGGTTTTTTGTCCTGTCAGTTCTCTTATCTCTTTATGCATGTCTGCTTTATTCTGCTCAGTCTTTCTACCTCTGCGCATTTGTCGTTGAGCCATTCCTCTTTTGCCTGTCTGCATTTGTTCCTTATTTCCTTGGGCAGTTTCCTGTATTCTCTTCCGTGTCTTGGCATCATTTCCGGTCTCCTTTGCATCATGTCAAGGATCTCTTCAGTCATTCACCAATTTTTTCTTCTGCTTCTGATTTCCTTTTGGGCAACGTTGTTTGCTGTTGTCACCATCGCTTCCTTTAGTGAGTCCCATTTTTTATTATTATTGTTTAACAACTACTTCATGAATTAAAACTTTTTGTAATAACAAGTAGGACTCAATAGAGTCCCTTACTACAACTTTTTAGATGTTATTAATATTATTTTTATATATAAATGCATTCTCGTAACGATAATGAAAACAGTGATGAGAAATGCAGCCAAAATGAATGGAAATGAAAGAAAAAAAAGAGTGAATTAAAAAATATATGCAGAGTAGACTTAAGTCAATATAGATGTGGTTCTACAGAAGGATGTTGAGAATACTATTCCTAATTTCTCTATTTTTACGACTACTTCAAAACGGATATAAGATACCCTGATATAAGAGAAATCCGTATATAAGAGAGATTTTCTCTGGTCCCAAATTAGAGCCTGTAGTAATGTATATAAAATAGACTAAGACCGGATATAAGAGAAATCCGGATATAAGAGAACTTTTATCCGGTCCCGACAACTCTCTTATATTAGGGTTACACTGTAATAACAAGCAGGACTCAATAGAAACCCTTACTAAAACTTTTTAGACATTATTAATATTATTTTTTATATATAAATGCATCCTTGTAACAGTTTTCATTTTTTTGTTATTAAATTTTTGCCGCTTTTTTTAAATTACAAATTTGAAACAAAAATCTAAAAGGAGATGTGGATTTCCTGTGTCTTTTTTACAAGTATTTTCATGGCAGACACTCTGATGAGTTTTTTTTCCCCCTGGTTCTCGGACCACATGTATTAACGCGTGCTACTAGACTGGCATTAAGGTCCCACACTTTTACCGTCGAAATAGTTATGTGTAACCGTCTCTACTATCTCTACTACTCTAATAGTTTCTTTTCTCACGCTTCACGTTCGTGGAATTCTTTTCTGTTTGTTTGCTTCCCTGGTAGCTACAATTTCCAAAAGGTTAAATGCAAAGTCAATTGCCATATTCTATCTTTTTGATTCCCATCCATCACTTATCCTTTCTTCGACATCTCCTGCACCTTGCTTTTTCTCTCACTGTAAGCCCCTGCAAACCTGTAGCAGTCCTACCTTGCTTAGGGTGAAATGATAATAAAAAATGTTTAGCTTGACTCAAAACAACGCCGACCCTCAGATTGGAAACTTACCAAAAATCAGGAGGTCATCCACATTTTGTAAATGCGGATAGTATTTGAAGTACTGAAGTTTTTTTTTTATAATTTAAAAAAAAATACAGTTTCTGACTTAAGCCCGAATACATACCTCACATTCAGAAATAGCGCCCACGAGTATTTGGAAGAATTTGGGGTGAATTTTAACAAATATAAATTCTTTTTATTTTAGGGTGAATTAATATTTTAACAAATATAATTTTTTTTTATTTTAGGGTGAATTAATATTTTAACAAATCTAAATTCTTTTTATTTTAGGGTGAATTAATATTTTAACAAATCTAAATTCTTTTTATTTTAGGGTGAATTAATATTTTAACAAATCTAAATTCTTTTTATTTTAGGGTGAATTAATATTTTAACAAATATAAATTCTTTTTTATTTTAGGGTGAATTAATATTCTGGGGTTCATCAACTATAATAAACCTCCTGTATCCCTGTATCTACGTAAGATATTTACCAGAGACCTTCAATAAACACCCGAAACCGCAGATATATGCTTTTTTTCCCATATACACTTATACACATGACAAGCAGTATAGCCCGGCTTTGCTCGGATGTAATGAAATCTTTAAAACTAATCCATGGTCCTGGAGCTCAGACTCTTTGGACGTTGGCCCGAAAGACTAAAAAGCAATAGTTGTTTCCAGTTAAAGCAAAACCGTAGACTGAAAGAAAAATGAATGGATGTAAATCAAATTTTGATTTCCTGGTATCGATATCAATATCGATTTTTTCGTCGTAAATTTGACGGCTAAATAAGTCCTCTGAGTAAATGGTATCATGGCTGAGACTAAGAACTACAATTATACCTACTTAGAGCCGAACCCGAAGCAAAAACTAAAATAAAAAGGCTGGAAGAAATACAGACATACAGGCAGATAAACACACACACACACACACACACACACACACACACACACACACACACACACACACACACACACATCTTGCCTTTTATATATATTATGGATTTTCTGCCCTATTGTAAAAACTGCAACCTTGAAACTTCTGAATATCGTTTCTTATGTCTTTGTCTATGAGTGTATCAAATTTGATTAAAATCGGACCACTCCTTCTATAACCCGATTTTTTTCGATTATCGATTTTCGATATTTATTGGGGGTACCTCGATACAAAACCTAGCTAAGAACACTCGCAAACGCTTATAGTGTAACTGTGTAAATTTTCAAGAAAATCGGTTCAGCCGTTTCGCAGTCTATAGGTAACGGACACACAGACACACAAAGTTTCATTTATAAATAAGTTTAGATAAAATTTAACTTATAAATTTTACATAATAAATGCCTAACAGCAATGTTCTTTTATATACCATGTCTTTTCTGGTCATAGGCGATCATGTCTCTCCACAACTTTCTTTTGAAATTTTTGCCTCTACACTACCCCTTTTGATCTTGTTCTGTTATCCGTTTATTCAAACTCAAGTAGTTTAATCGCTGTTTACCCTGCTTCTCTTGCCTTCCATATCCCTGTGGGTATTAAATTCTGTAAACCTTTTTTGTTCATTATTTGTCAGCTGATTGTCATATCTTTCGCACATAAATAAAGTATTTCGAATTTTTCAAGTAGCTCTTTGTACCATATTCTATCAAATGCGTTTTTGTAAATAATGAAACAGAAATAGGTCTTTCTGGATTTTCTTTGCTCGCTCTGATAGCATTTTGGTTATAAAAATAACATTTCTTGTTTGTGTGTTTTGAGCAAAGTCATACACTTTGTGATTTGTTTCTGATATAATTCTAATACGAGAAATATTAACATGGTTATCAGAGGAAAAGAGGAACCCAAAATGTCAACTACAGGCTGGGGATAATAAAATCAAGCAATTACAGAAATTTAAATGCCTGGGAAGTGTTGTAAGAAAGGAAAAGTGCGATACTGAGATCCAAAGGCGTACTGGCATGGCGAAGCTAAGCAGAGTATTGAGAGACAGGAAAATTTCGTTAGAAACAAAGATAATACTGGATTATTATGCAATGTCTGTTTTTCAATATGGCAGCGAATGCTGGACCATTTCCTCAAAGATTGAAGAACGAATTGAAGTAACCGAAATGTGGTTCTACCCTGAACTGAACATGCGAGAAACGACAAGGTTTTGGAGAGGATGGAAACGAAAAGGAAACTTATGCTTAACATCAGGAAAAGACAGTTGAAATTTATGGAACATGTTATGAGGAAAGATGGCTTGGAGAATCCGATACGCACAGGATAGATAGAGGGAAAGAAATACAGGGGAAAGCAACGCTTGACATACTTGGTGGGCATGAGCAAATGGCTGGTGTGCAGGGGGAGAAAAGATGAACAACATTCAAGAAGATAGAAGATGTCGATTGACGTTGCATTTAAGTTTTTGGAGATGGTAGCTACTAGGGAAGCAAGTAAAAGGAAGGGAGTTCCACATGCGGGAAATGCGAGGAAAGAAACTGTTGGAGTGGCGGTTGCATTAAATAATTTCAACGGTAAAAGGGTGGGACCTAGATGCCAATCTAGTAGTACGCTTAAATTCACATGGTCGGGACACCAGGATAAAAAGAAAAAAAACTGGATAGAGCAATTGCCATGAAAATATTTGTAGAAAAGACAGAGGTAGTCATGTCAAGTCGGTAAGAAGATGACTGAATTTGAGATGTAAAGTCAGGACCGATTACTTCTTTGGATTTCGTCGAGAACCTCGAGATGAATAGCAGAAGTACCGGACTTTGTACGACATCAGGTTTCAATGGTCACACAAAAGCTGATTTAATTGTTAAAGCTGAATAACATATATCATATTTATGTTACTTCAGAGGTCACATGAAAATTAAATTTTGACATCAAATAACCCATTAGGTGGCAATATGTCGTCAAACAAACAATCTTTATAAGCTAGCACTGAAACAATGTAGTTTACGAAATAACTAAATAAAACCATGTTTGAAATTAGTTAAAATCTTATTTCTGAAAGGAAGCAATTGATTTTAATAAATAAAGAAACTAATCGTTCATATCTTATTTTTCTTCTATGAGTATTAGTTACCTTTTCGTTTTCATCCTCTCCAAAACCTCATCGTTGTTTACATGTTCGGTGCATGGTATCCTCAGCATCCTTCTGTAGAACGACATTTCGGTCTTTCTTTCTTTCATCCTTGATGAGATTGTTCAGCATTCCCTGTCTTACTGAAAGACAGACATCACATAACAATCCAGTAGTCTCCGCTTTGTTTCCAGCAAAATATTCCTGTCTCTCAATACTCTACTCATCTCCTGGAAGGCATCCTTGGCCATATCAGTTCGCCTTCGGAACTCAGTGTCGCACTTTTCGTCCTCTGTTAGCACCCTTCCTAAGTAATTTGCACGAGATACTAGATTAGCAACTAGATCCCACCCTTTTACAGTGAAACCGATAAAATGCAACCGCAACTTTTAGTCCAACAGTTTCTTTCCTCGCACTTCCTGACTGTGGAATTCCCTTCCACACGATTGCTTCCCCGATGGATACAATCTCCAGGAGTTTAAATGTAAGGTCAATAGACACCTCCTAACACACTAAGCTGCTCCCATTCCTCCTGACATTCCCTATGTCTAACATTCATTCCTCCTGACATTCCCTATGTCTAACCACTCCTTCTCTTTACCTTCCCCTATGTAGCCCCATGCGTAATAGTGGCAGTAAATAAATAAATTTCCTTACCTGCTTGATTTTTAGTATTCTCGATCTGCATCTTACATTTTGGGCTCCTCTTTTTAAGCTTCACCTCAGTCACGTTTTATTTCATTCATTTTTTTTAAAAATAAAACCTTTTCCCCTAATAATGCTATTTCATCGGTGAAATGTTTAAAAAAAAAAAGAAATTTTCTTATTCATCATCTATATACATAAAAGGCAATCTGTGAGTCTGTGTGTGACTGTTCCCTACGTAAGCCTACATTTTTAAACTACGCCATTCAAACTTTCTAGGAACACATATCTACAGGGAAGCCAGGGCGACACATACTTTTTGAGTTTCAGTTCAGCAATTTTTCCTTTCACACTTTTTGGCCAATGGGGTAGATTGTTTATATTTGCTCCGTAAAACATCTTAGATCTAAAATGGTTGCTGAATTACGTAACAGAAATCAAATCACACGTGTCAAACGCGACTAAAATATTTTTTATTAAAAAAAAATGAGCATTTGTATTTAATTTTTATTCTGACGTTTTAAAAGATCATTTGGTCAAGAAAAAAATGTGAATATTTTCCCCCGGAAATTTTGAAACAAAAGAAATATTTAAAAAAAAAATGTTTTTTCAAACAAAAACAAAATATGTAAAAAAAAAGTGCCAATGGTTAATTTAATTATGTAAGTCTTTTTTTTTCAGATTTAATATTTCATAATTCAGAAAATAAAATTTAAAAAAATAAAGCTTATTTTTTCGCTAAATATTTCATGCAGGAAATCAAAAGCGTAATAGTTTTTATATTTCTACATTTTTAAATATTCATCGAAAATTTCTGTACTGAGAGAGTTATAGTTTTATTCTTCTAATTTCAGTAAAACAAAATAAATAATTTTTATTTTTATGCTAAATTCATTTAGTCAACAAAAACTGTAAATATTTCCCCCCGTAATTTTGAAACAAAAACAAACGCAATGTTGTTTACAATGTCATACAAAACATCAAATCACGTTTACGCAAAACGAAAGAAAATAATGGAATTTTTTTAAAATTTTGAAACAACAATTTTTATATAATTATTTTTTTTATATAACCGAGTCCTACTACTAAAATGTTCTGAGTTGCACGGGCAACGCCGGGTTATAATGCTAGTGTATTATAGTTATGTATTTTTTTACTCATTTTGGTATCCCTAAATGTATTTTTGGTTGGCCTCGCCATCTTTTGGTCGCAGGCGCCATCATAAATGATACCATCTGTCTGTCTCTTGTATACCCTGTTTATAAAAATACACACATACGCGTGCGCGCACACACGCACACACACACACACACACACACACACACACACACACACACATACAAACACACAGATATTAAATTTATTTGTTTGAATATTATTTTTTAATAGATACTCGTATTTGAGTAGATATTCTATTTTTAATTGAACATTATCTGTTTAAATTTGTTTACATTAAAATACGCTTTCAGAGCAGAGACGAATCATTCGTGGTCGACCAGGCTCAACTGAGAAATACTCAGAAGTGAATTGCTGAGCTCAATGATGCATAGTCCTGTTTTGAAGCTGACTCCAATTCTCAACTTCGGCAATACAATGATAGGATTTGAATTGATGAAACATAATCAAGTGAAAATAGTATTTATTCAGTTTTGTTTCGATACAACACAAAAGTATTTCAATATTCTAACAATTGATATTCCACGGTTCTAAGTTGAGACAAAATACTTTAAATAAATACAGAGATATACGCATTAACAGAAAAGGACGATGTAAAAATGCAAAAAAAAAAAAAACAAAACAAAAAAAAAACAGCCGTAATTTTGTTCAAGTCAAATGCTAACAGTAAAGCCAGTAAGATACAAGTGGTTACTGGGTACAAAAGAGAGAGAAACATTACAAATGAGAGAGAAGAGAAAAGAGTAATCACGAGGGCAGTAGATAGCGATTGACATTGCATTTTTTGGAGATTGAAGTTTCCTGGAAAGACTAGAGCCGGAAGCATGGTTCCACAGGCGATATGTGCGGGAAAAGAAACTGTTGGCATAGAACTTACGGCTATATCTAGTCAGCTTAACTGTAAATTGGTAAGCTCTCGATGCCAGTCTAGTACTGAGATTTAATTCAAAAAGTCTAGGTACAATAGCGAAGAGTTTATCCAAACAATTACCACGAAAGTATTTATCGAAAATACACAGTGAGGCAGCGGAGGGGGGACCTTAAGACAGTGTGAAAGTGACTGAAGCCGAACCGACAGATCAGTACCGATAATATTGCTGATTCTTCTTTGGATTTTATCAGGGTGCTCTAGATAAATAGCAGGTTTCACCGGACCAAATGTGGTAGATAGACAGACAAGTCTAGATAGATCAGGAGAAACGGACAGACAGATCTACATAGAATAATAGATAGATACAGACAAACAGGGATAGATAGATAGATAGATAGATAGATAGATAGATAGATAGATAGGTAGACAGATAGATAGATAGATAGACAGATAGATAGATAGATAGATAGATAGATAGATAGATAGGTAGACAGATAGATAGATAGATAGATAGATAAAAGCAAACAAATAAATTACCCAGCAGACAAGTACATAGATAGATAGATATATAGATAGATAGATAGATAGATAGATAGATAGATAATGGACATAGACAGACAATGAAGATAGATAGATAGATAGATAATGACATAGACAGATAATGAAGATAGATAGATAGATAGATAATGGACAGACAGATAATGAAGATAGATAGATAGATAGATAATGGACATAGACAGATAATGAAGATAGATAGATAGATAGATAATGGACATAGACAGATAATGAAGATAGATAGATAGATAGATAATGGACAGACAGACAATGAAGATAGATAGATAGATAGATAGATAATGGACATAGACAGATAATGAAGATAGATAGATAGATAGATAGATAGATAGATAGATAGATAGATAATGGACAGAGACAGACAATGAAGATAGATAGATAGATAGATAGATAGATAGATAATGGACATAGACAGATAATGAAGATAGATAGATAGATAGATAGATAGATAATGGACATAGACAGATAATGAAGATAGATAGATAGATAGATAGATAGATAGATAGATAATGGACATAGACAGATAATGAAGATAGATAGATAGATAGATAGATAGATAGATAGATAATGGACATAGACAGATAATGAAGATAGATAGATAGATAGATAGATAATGGACAGACAGATAATGAAGATAGATAGATAGATAGATAGATAGATAGATAGATAATGGACATAGACAGATAATGAAGATAGATAGATAGATAGATAGATAGATAGATAATGGACAGACAGATAATGAAGATAGATAGATAGATAGATAGATAGATAGATAATGGACATAGATAATGAAGATAGATAGATAGATAGATAATGGACAGATAATAAATAGATAGATAGATAGATAGATAATGGACAGATAATGAAGATAGATAGATAGATAGATAATGGACATAGATAATGAAGATAGATAGATAGATAGATAGATAATGGATATAGATAATGAAGATAGATAGATAGATAGATAATGACATAGATAATGAAGATAGATAGATAGATAGATAATGGACAGACAGATAATGAAGATAGATAGATAGATAATGGACATAGACAGATAAATGAAGATAGATAGATAGATAGATAGATAGATAGATAGATAATGGATATAGACAGATAATGAAGATAGATAGATAGATAGATAATGGACATAGACAGATAATGAAGATAGATAGATAGATAGATAGATAGATAGATAATGGACAGACAGATAATGAAGATAGATAGATAGATAGATAGATAGATAATGGACATAGACAGATAATGAAGATAGATAGATAGATAGATAGATAGATAATGGACATAGACAGATAATGAAGGTAGATAGATAGATAGATAATGGACATAGACAGATAATGAAGATAGATAGATAGATAATGGACATAGACAGATAATGAAGATAGATAGATAGATAGATAGATAATGGACATAGACAGATAATGAAGATAGATAGATAGATACATAATGGACATAGACAGATAATGAAGATAGATAGATAGATAGATAGATAATGGACATAGACAGATAATGAAGATAGATAGATAGATACATAATGGACATAGACAGATAATGAAGATAGATAGATAGATAGATAATGGACATAGACAGATAATGAAGATAGATAGATAGATACATAATGGACATAGACAGATAATGAAGATAGATAGATAGATAGATAATGGACATAGACAGATAATGAAGATAGATAGATAGATACATAATGGACATAGACAGATAATGAAGATAGATAGATAGATAGATAGATAGATAGATAGATAATGGACATAGACAGATAATGAAGATAGATAGATAGATAATGGACATAGACAGATAATATAGATAGATAGATAGATAGATAATGGACATAGACGAATGAGATAGATAGATAGAATAGATAGATAGATAGATAGATAGATAGATAGATAGATAATGGACATAGACAGATAATGAAGATAAATAGATAGATAGATAATGGACATAGACAGATAATGAAGATAGATAGATAGATAGATAGATAATGGACAGACAGATGATGAAGATAGATAGATAGATAGATAGATAGATAGATAGATAGATAGATAGATAGATAATGGACATAGACAGATAATGAAGATAGATAGATAGATAATGGTTGATAGACAGATAATGAAGATAGATAGATAGATAGATAGATAGATAATGGACATAGATAGATAGATAGATAGATAGATAGATAGATAATGGACAGACAGATAATAGATAGATAGATAGATAGATAGATAGATAGATAATGGACATAGATGATAATATAGATAGATAGATAGATAGATAGATAGATAGATAGATAATGGACAGACAGATAATATAGATAGATAGATAGATAGATAGATAGATAGATAATGGACAGACAGATAATATAGATAGATAGATAGATAGATAGATAATGGACAGACAGATAATATAGATAGATAGATAGATAGATAGATAGATAGATAGATAATGGACATAGACAGATAATATAGATAGATAGATAGATAGATAGATAGATAGATAGATAGATAGATAATATAGATAGATAGATAGATAGATAGATAGATAATGGACAGACAGATAATATAGATAGATAGATAGATAGATAGATAGATAATGGACATAGACAGATAATATAGATAGATAGATAGATAGATAGATAATGGACAGACAGATAATATAGATAGATAGATAGATAGATAATACATAGATAGATAGATAGATAGATAGATAGATAGATAATGGACATAGACAGATAATGAAGATAGATAGATAGATAGATAGATAATGAATAGACAGACATAGATAGATAGATAGATAGATAGATAGATAGATAGATAATGGACATAGACAGATAATAGATAGATAGATAGATAGATAATGGACAGACAGATAATATAGATAGATAGATAGATAGATAGATAGATAGATAGATAGATAGATAATGGACATAGACAGATAATATAGATAGATAGATAGATAGATAATGGAATAGACAGATAATATAGATAGATAGATAGATAATGGACAGACAGATAGATAGATAGATAGATAGATAATGGACATAGATAGATAATATAGATAGATAGATAGATAATGGACATAGACAGATAATAGATAGATAGATAATGGATAGACAGATAATAGATAGATAGATAGATAGATGGACATAGACAGATAATATAGATAGATAGATAGATAATGGACAGACAGATAATATATAGATAGATAGATAGATAATGGACATAGACAGACAATATAGATAGATAGATAATGGACATAGACAGATAATATAGATAGATAGATAGGTAATGGACATAGACAGATAATATATAGATAGATAATGGACATAGACAGATACACAGATAGATAGATAGATAGATAGATAGATAATGGACATAGACAGATAATATAGATAGATAGATAGATAATGGACATAGACAGATAATATAGATAGATAGATAGATAGATAGACAGACAGATAATATAGATAGATAGATAGATAATGGACATAGACAGATAATATAGATAGATAGATAGATAGATAGATAATGGACAGACAGATAATATATAGATAGATAGATAGATAGATAATGGACATAGACAGATAATGAAGATAGATAGATAGATAATGGACATAGATAGATAGATAGATAGATAGATAGATAGATAATGGACATAGACAGATAATATAGATAGATAGATAGATAGATAGATAGATAGCTGACATAGACAGATAATATAGATAGATAGATAGATAGATAATGGACAGACAGATAATATAGATAGATAGATAGATAGATAGATAGATAGATAGATAGATAATGGACATAGACAGATAATATAGATAGATAGATAGATAGATAGATAAGCAATGGACATAGACAGATAATATAGATAGATAGATAGATAGATAGATAGATAATGGACATAGACAGATAATATAGATAGATAGATAGATAGATAGATAGATAATGGACATAGACAGATGGAATAGATAGATAGATAGATAGATAGATAGATAATGGACATAGACAGATAATATAGATAGATAGATAGATAGATAGATAATGGACATAGACAGATAATATAGATAGATAGATAGATAGATAGTAATGGACATAGACAGATAATATAGATAGATAGATAGATAGATAGATAGATAGATAGACATAGACAGATAATATAGATAGATAGATAGATAGATAATGGACAGACAGATAATATAGATAGATAGATAGATAGATAATGGACATAGACAGATAATATAGATAGATAGATAGATAGATAATGGACATAGACAGATAATATAGATAGATAGATAGATAGATAATGGACATAGACAGATAATATAGATAGATAGATAGATAGATAGATAATGGACATAGACAGATAATATAGATAGATAGATAGATAATGGACATAGACAGATAATATAGATAGATAGATAGATAATGGACATAGACAGATAATATAGATAGATAGATAGATAATGGACATAGACAGATAATATAGATAGATAGATAGATAGATAGGTAATGGACATAGATAGATAATATAGATAGATAGATAGATAATGGACATAGACAGATAATATAGATAGATAGATAGATAATGGACATAGACAGATAATATAGATAGATAGATAGATAGATAGATAGATAATGGATTAATAGATAGATAGATAGATAGATAGATAATGACATAGACAGATAATATAGATAGATAGATAGATAATACATAGACAGATAATAGATAGATAGATAGATAGATAATGGACATAGACAGATAATATAGATAGATAGATAGATAATGGACAGACAGATAATATAGATAGATAGATAGATAGATAATGGACATAGACAGATAATATCGATAGATAGATAGATAGATAATGGACATAGACAGATAATGAAGATAGATAGATAGATAATGGACATAGACAGATAATGAAGATAGATAGATAGATAATGGACATAGACAGATAATGAAGATAGATAGATAATGGACATAGACAGATAATGAAGATAGATAGATAGATAGATAGATAGATAGATATAGATAGATAGATAATGGACATAGACAGATAATGAAGATAGATAGATAGATAGATAGATAGAAGGGAAGAAAAAGAAAAAGCAAAAAAAATAAAATAAACGAAACGAAACGAAGAACAAGAAAGAAAGAAAGAAAGAAATGAATAGCAAATATAAATAAAGAAGTGAAGAATCTGCAGGAAGCCCGCCCGTCAGATGAGATTAAATGCTCGTCTGAAAAATAGCTATTTAGTAATTGCCCACTTTCCTTAGTTTTTATCTTCTCTTTTTCATCGTATCTCCTTCTTTGTCTTTCTTTTCTAATGTTGATTACTGTTTCTTTTTTATTTTCGATTCCTAATGGTCTCATATTTTCTTTCTTTCTTTCTTTCTTTCTGTTTTTTTCTTATTGTCAATTCTTTCTTTCTCTTTCTTTCTGGTTTTGCTTTTCATTTTTTCGTTTTTATCTTTTAGTTTATGTTCGAGGGAAAGATAAGAAAGAAATTTAAAGAAAAGCAAAAGACTAAAGATAAAGTCAAAGGAAGAACTGAAAAACAACAAAAAAAAAACGTAAAAAAGGATTGAATGACAAAAGCAGAACGATATAAAAAGGCAGACCGATATACACCTGAGGAAGACTAGGGGGCACAATGGCCGAAACGTTGTGATAATAACAACAAAGATGTGGACAATAGCCTACCAGTATTAATAAAGAAAGAATGAAGTCTTAAGAAAGAAAAAAGAAAGAAAGAAAGAAAGAAAGAAACAATACGAAATGAACCGAAAGTAATAAATAAATAAATAAATAGCGATCAGCGTTACGATATTGGAAAAATGGAATTGAAACGGAAATGACGAAAATGAGAAATAACATCAGAAAAGCCGTGGAAGGTGTGCTTTCATTAAATAGTCTTACATGAGACTAGCATTTAGTCTCATCTTACAGGTGTACTTTGTGCCCGTATTCATTTCATCCTGACCGATTCTAAGAATTTCAACCGACTGCTGGCATATTTATCCGACGTGTTACCAAAGCTGTTTGAGTAGAGCAACTGTTGACGGTGCTAATTTCTGTTCTTTCCAATCTTTGATAACCGGTTCACACTCCACCCACGTCTATTGAACATGTGAAGAGGCTCATCCCTTGTTTCCTGGTTAGGATGTGGTTTCCGGCTTTCTCTTTTCCAATCTTTTTACTCCTTTCTTTTTTTTAATTTTATTCAATTACAGTAGATAGACTAAACTATCGTCCGGTTCACACTCCACCCACGACTATTGAACAGGTGAAGAGGCTCATCCCTTGTTTCCTGGTTAGGATGTGGTTTCCGGCTTTCTCTTTTCCAATCTTTTTACTCCTTTCTTTTTTTTTATTTTATTCAATTACAGTAGATAGACTAAACTATCGTCCGGTTCACACTCCACCCACGTCTATTGAACAGGTGAAGAGGCTCATCCCTTGTTTCCTGGTTAGGATGTGGTTTCCGGCTTTCTCTTTTCCAATCTTTTTACTCTTACGTAGCCCCCTGCACATCAGTGGTGTTATCGCCTTGCTTGGGGTGATATGATTAAAAAAAAAAAATCAATGTCAGCAATGGCAGATCTGGCAATTCGACTACAGTCACTTTCCCACTGCCGTAAGGTTGGCAATAAATACTTTCATGGTAATTGTTCGGATAAGCTCTTCGGTATGGTCAGTCAGTTTAGGTGCCATACGTTATACACGCTTGGGCGATCATGTCTCGAAAGAGACATGACTGACTGGGCAGAAGATTATCCCGCAGTAGGTTGCCATTGCTTTCTGCGATAGACTGGTTGCCGACCAAGGCTATAGAACCCAATCTGTCCTGCTATTTAACCCATAACTGGAAGGAAGAGACGGATTAATACCTTTCCCAAGGGTATTTTCGCATAAGTGAATACAATGGATTCAGCTGGAATTCAAACTCGGCTCCCCGGTTTCTCGTTCCGAGCCGATATCCACCGTACCACAACGCACATCCTATCGGTATGGTACATAGATTTATTGAATCCATGTCAGCAACCATTTCGCAATAACCAGGAGAGAAATTTAGAATTCCTTCTGAATTAAAACTAGAAATCGTTCATGTAATTTAAAGATTCATTAGAGTTATTTCAATATAAACACACAGGACGTTGCGTAATTGTCCTTATTTTATTATGTAGACATTCACTTAAGAATCTGTTGTAAAGCATATAAATTATTAAACGAGAACAGTATAAGCCTGCAGATTAAGTAAAGGGTTCAGGTCAAAATTTCTCTCTAGGTTACTTAGATCGATATCCATCTGAGGAAGGCCGGAGGGTACAACGGTCGAATATGTAATAACATCAACATAGATGTGGAGAATAGTCTTAATATATATCTATCTATCTAAACTTATTTATAAATGGAACTTTGTCTGTGTGTGTGTGTCCGTTACCTATAGACTACGAAACGGCTGAACCGAGTTTTACTGTAAGCGTCTGTGAGTGTTCTTAGCTAGGTTTTGTGTCGAGGTACCCCCAATAAATATAGAAAATCGATAATCGAAAAAATCGGGTGATAGAAGGAGTGGTCCGATTTTAATCAAATTTGATACACTCATAGACAAAGACATATAAACGATATTCAGAAGTTTCAAGGTTGCAGTTCTTACAATAGTGTACCAATTTACATGGCCATTCAGAGATTGCATCTCTGATACTATTAAAAAACCCAGTACATATATTGGTTTTACTACAATCACGCTCTCCCTTAGACTTACATGTCATCTTTCTGATCAGAGTACAATTAAACAACATTTCTCTGAAAAACATAAACATGTAGGTAATATCAGACAGATTTTGGTCAACAATACGGTGATCCTTACTCATACACACAGTAAGAGGAACCTTCAGATATTGAAGGCCATGTACATCAAATCTAAACAACCAACAGTCAATTAAATCACCTTTAAATCCGGACACAACACGTTACATTGCATTTGAATACATGGTTTTGTTCACGCGGTGTGACGTCATAAAACCGCATTGCAAATTTGAGAACTGCGTTTGTTATTTTTGGTAACTATCGCCGTTGCCTCGCGGAGTTTTATGTCAACACAAAATAAAATCGTCGGTGATGGTGGATGTTATTGCACTACCGTCTAAATAACCTCTCTGAAGGTGGCTCATGTGAACCGAAAGATTAGAAACAAATTAATAAAAAATTATCTAAATGTTGGAGGGTTTTTGTCTTTATTTTCAACTGAAATTAAAGCCAAAATACGACGTTTAGAACGGCTCATGATTAAACATAATAGACATTCATTGTCTCTTATATTTATTGTATATGTTTAGAAAATTATTTGCTGTCTCGATACACTATATATATATATATATATATATATATATATATATATGTGTGTGTTTGTGTGTGTGTGTGTCTGTGTGTGTGTGTGTGTGTGTGTGTGTGTAATCAGATAGTGCCAAGGGAAGATCGAGTTTGTCCAGCAAGTTCATATTTCATCAATGAGAAATCAGGGGAATTAAAGAGAGATTCATAACCAAACAAATTCTTGTGCCGCCGGCGTAGGAATTCATCAGATACACATTCTACGTTATGAGGAGAGGGTAGTTTATGTCTAACAATACCCGGGAGAACAATGTAATCCGATCGAATCGTTTGCTAAACAGTTAAGCAGTTTCATGATCATGATACGCTTTAAAATTTAACCTCTTAGCCCTCTTGATATAAAAACTGTGGACTGTCTAGGGTATGGCTAAGGGGAAAACAAAGAATCATGTCCACGATATCAAGGGCTCTCTGAATACTGGTATCGAGGACCCCATAGTCAATATGAATCAAGAATACCTGTTCAATGCGTATAATCGTTTTAGAATCAGCTTCGAAGCTGACGGTAGTTATATTGAATCTCTCTATCCCTTGTGGCTCTTAGTATGTTTGCTCCTGTTACACCTCGCAACCCCCGTTCCGTCATCCACCTGATCAGGCTCTGCAGATATGTTATCCGCTGCCTTCCTCTGTCTCTTTTTCCTTTTATCTGACCTGTCAGTATCAGGTTCTCCAAGCTCTCCTTCCTTATTGCATGTCCCAGGAACTTCAGTTGTCTCTTCCTGATGCTCATTATTAATTTCCTTTTTGTTGCCATTCTTTCTAACACCTCATCGTTGCTTGCATGCTCAGTCCACGCGTACTAGATTCGCTAAAAATAGATTGTTTTCTTTGCTAGATAATATAATTAACTCGAATTAAAATCTGTTCTTAATATCGGTAGCAGAATGGCGACTGGTATGTCCTCACGAAACTTCGAAGTCGGCATGAATCTGCTCGGTTAAGGAAATAAACTCTTTGTGCTTACCAACGCTCTATCTACACCCCGATACCAATGAAAAAAAAACTGCTTGCTAAAATAGATTTTATCAGCAAAACCACTGAACCTTGGCGCTAAACATTATCACAATTAAAGTTGTGACAATGTTTAGCACCAAGATTCAACTGGTATTCGAACTCGGCTCACCAATTTCTCTTTCCGAGCCGATACTACTGCACCACAACGCACATGCGTCAATAATATATATATATATATATGTGTGTGTGTGTGTGTGTGTGTGTGTGTGTGTGTGTGTGTGTGTGTCCGCGCGCTTGTTCATACAACTACTGCTATTGAAGTTACTGTTCCAACAAAGCCTCCCTCAATGCTAATCAACGGTCCAGGTGTAGTTTCGGGGCTTAAGCATCATTATCGCTAACCCAGGGCACCCGAGTAATATTTTACGATATCAGCATGCTCTGTTTCTTCCCCATCAAAGCTTTGAAGATGTAATCCCTACTCAATCATAGAAACTCATACTATGATATCCTTTGACTTGTTTAAAAGATTCAGTAATATTAATATTGCTCAAAAAAGCGAGAATATAATTGACAAATTCAGTGTGAGATACTGGTGTGCGCATGCGCGTAGCGAACAAGATTTCTTTGTATACAACTTTGCATACAGGCACCATAATTTTATGTCTGTCAGGATGCAAATGCATGCGTTTAAATGAGAAAATTATTGACTGTACACATGGATGTGTGTATATGTGTAACTTGTTTATTAGCTTGTAAGGTCTTCTGCTTGTATCAAAATTAAAAATAAAACGTGGTTATGTGTGTATTGGTATGAATATTACTCTGCGCATGTGCACTTTCTTGACATATTTATTCACAGTTCCTTCGGAATTACAGGGTTTAATGGGTAAATTTTCGGCCGAAACGTCGTACAAATGGCAACAAAGATGAGGACAATGGTCCGAATAATGTAAATACTGTAAACCAGGAATTTGTTTTCTATTTTCCAAAATAAATCATTTCCACCATTTTTTTAAAAAATATCACTCGAAGAACAACCATCTTCTGAAACATGAAAATTTTTGTGGAGTGAAGAAATGCTTTTATAAACTATTCTAATAAGAAAATTTACAATATTAAGCTCTACTCTGTATTGAGCACTTTTTATAAAAATAAATGCAACGAACAGTAGGTTTTTAATCTATCTGTTCTTTAACTTTATTATGATATATATATATATATATATATATATATATATATATATATATATATATATATTCATTTTTAAACGAGTTATTTCGCTACCTTGGTTTCTACCATGAGTGGTGTCTTCAGGCGATTTTTAATAACTGATTTTACCTTTTACCGTTTTTCTTTTTAAGAAGACTCTTGTAACGGTGTTTTATGCGAATGTTCACGTGGTAGAAAATTTATGAGCGCGCATTGTTTAAATTTAAACGAATTATGACGTTTTTATCCATGGTTGTATGAATCTAATAGATATTTCTTAGTGTGGATGCATTTAGTCATAATTTCTGTTTTTCATTTAACAGTTCGTTTTTATTTGGGTATGTCATGGATAACTTGTTTAAAAATGAAAAATATTCAAAAGTTCTACAATATAATCGGATCGAACACTTTTTAATACAAATGTGTACTGGTTGAACCCTATTAGGACCCAAAACTAAGTATTAAACAATCAATATAATAGCATGAATTACGATCATTTAAATGCTAACTCTGTGAACTTTAAAACAAGAACGTCCTTGTTGACCTCTGAAAAAGCGGCCTTTATTTCAAAACAAAATACATCAGCCGAATTTCATGCGTTTATTTTGTTTTTAGGGTTGAAGCTACAATAACTGAAGACAAAACATTTCCAGCGATAAAAGAAATCGTCCTTCCTTCCTCTAGAATAAACATAGGCGCACATATAATTCGTAAACAAACACACAAACGTACATTCACAGACATACACGTATGTACCTACCCCCCCTCCCCGCCCCAAAAAAAAAAAAAAAAGGAAAAAAAGCATATATAAACTTACATTCAAATTTTGATAACCACTTGTCCATGAAAATATAAGTAAATCAATTAGGTTCAGGCAAAAGGTTTCAAAACGCTACCTTGGTTGGTAATTCTTTGAAGAATTATTGAAATTCAATCAGCCTTTTTCTGTGCACGAATATTTATTAATAATTCTTTTTCCTGATGAGTAAAAATCTAACTTAAAGCAGCTGAAATATGGTTCTACAGAAGCATAGTGGATATAAAGTGGGGGATCAGTTCCCTATTACACTCATTATACAAACTGACCCCTCACTTTGTGATCACAGCTGTTTCTATACATTTATATTTCTGCGATCCAAAAGCACAAAGATGCATTCCAGAAGTTGAGTAAAGAATTAAGAAACAGGACAATTTTGCTAGAAACAAAGAAGAGAGTAGTGGATTGCTATGTGATGTCGGTTCTTCAATATGGCAGTGAATGCTGGACAATATCATCGAAGTTGAATAAAAACACTTGAAGCAACTGAAATGTGGTTCTACAGAAGGATGCTGCGGATATCGTGGACCGAGCATGTGAGCAATGACGAGGTGTTGGAAAGAATGGAAACGAAAAGGAAATTAATACTGAGCATCAGGAAGAGACAACTGAAGTTTCTGGGACATGCAATGAGGAAGAAGGGCTTGGAGAACCTGATACTAACTAATCGAGGGAAAAAGAGACAGAGGAAAGCAGAGGATAACATATTGGAAGGGCCTGAGCAGGTGGGTGACAGAACGGGGGTTGCGAGATGTTACAGGAGAAAGCGTGCTAAGAGCTACCAGGGATAGGGAGACGTGGAAGGCCATGATCGTCTACGTTCTGAAAGGACAAGCCACATAGAAAAAGAAGATATATGTAAATGTAAATTCAGTTCTGTTCTCTTTTTTAATCTGAGAAATCTTTTTTTATTTCATTGTTCACCAAATACAAGACCCAAGAGTCACACAAGATAGAAGGTGATTGAATGTGGCAGTTGTAAGGGCGTAAAGAGAGAAAGTAAGAAGTGAATATTATAGGGATATGAATGGCAAACAACATACTTGAAGTGGTTAATATTCTAACGTTTTGGGGAAGGATCCACAAAGGAGTACGTTCCACAAAGTAATATTTCTGAGGAAGGAGATGGTTCATTCGAAACGGATTAAGTGTAATGCACCAGCGTTGTGTAGAATAATAGCTCAATAGGTGCAAGTCAATGAGATTCTGATATCAAGAACAAAGCATCAAAGAATTCTGCGTGTTGAGAAATTTGCACGACCATTACGCCCTGCCTGCTATGTTGTTTTCCGACAGCTTATGAGTACACCAGACTTCCCTTTCTTGTATCTCAGAAACAGTCTTTCAAGATTCTAATCTCCTTAATATCTTGATCTGATAGAGGAACTGTATTTAGCTACAAAGTCTTCTATATCTGCCGAAGACCAAAACACCAAAATCATTTCAAACCTTGTCAGGAGTACAGGGAATTGAGAACACCACTCTGAGCACATTTATTCATTTTATTTTTCATCATTTCACCCCAAACAAGGCGGAACCGTCACTAGTGAGCAGGGGGTTACAGTGAGAGGGTACTTCGTGACTGGGGTACTTAGGGTACTGAAGAAAGAATAAAAGATAAACGGGATTTAAGAAGATAGAAGATGGCAATTGACATCGCATTTATTTCATTTATTCATTTATTTTTTATTTATTTATTTATTTTATTTATTATATTATATTTTTTTATTCTAGTTTTGAAGATTGTAACTATCAGGAAAGTAAATAAACGGAAGAGAGTTCCACAGGCGAGAAGTGTGAGAAAAGAAACTGTTGGAGCAGAAGTGGCTGTTATATTTAACTATTTCAATGGTTAATGGGTGAGACCTAGATGCAAGTCTAGTAGCACGATTAAATTCAAGTGGTCGGAGAACCAGGAGAAAAAGTTTGTCAGATCAGTTACCATGAAAATATTTGTAGAAAAGACGGCGAGAAAGTGAGTGCAGTCGAGATGCCAAGTCAGGATCGATTACACTGCAGATCCTTATTTGGATTTTGTTGAGAGCCTCGAGATGAATAGCAGGAGCGTCCGACCAGATATGGCAACAGTATTCAATGCACGGACGAATTTTATAATTTTATAAATTTGCAAAATCGATTCCATCGAGAAAAACCTTCTGGCCCGGCCGGATGATCCAACCTTCCTAGCAGTAGACACGACTATAGAGTCAATGTAGTCAGTTCACTTCAGGCCGGTTGAAAAAGTAAGGCCAAGAAGGATTATGTAAATAAATAAATAAATAAATAAATAAACATCTTATTATACAAATTTTATGCTAGCGAATGTTGAACAATTTCCTTAAGCAAGAAAGGGGAGATTTGAGAAGGGCGTAAAACGTGACACTGAAATCTGAAAGTGCGGTGGAATAGCGAAAGATGCCCCCCACAAGATAAAACAAAGTATCAGGAAACAGGAAAATTTTGTTAGAAACAAATAAAAGATTACAGAACTACTATATAATATCGATCTCAGTCAGTTAAGTGCCATACGTGAAACACGCTTAAGGCTATCATGTCTCTTTCGAGACATGACTGACTGGGCAGAAGATTATCCCGCAGTAGGTTGCCATTGCTTTCTGCGGTTGATTGGTTGCCAGCCAAGGCTATAGAACCCAATATGTCCTGCTATTTAACCCATAACTGGAGGGAAGAGACGGATTAATATCTTTCCCAAGGGTATTTGTGCGTAAGTGAATGCAATGGATTCAACTGGAATTCGAAATCGGCTCCCCGATTTGTCGTTCCGAGCCGATATCCACTGCACTACAACGCACATCCCGATCTATATATAAGGTGACCAAAAACAAACGTTAATTTTTAAATGTGTATTGGCAGGCATTCTATTTTCATTTAGAATTATCCACTTGGCAATAAATACTAAAAACAGTATGAAATACATCATTTCTTTTAAAAAACTGGGGTAGCCTAATAATTATGGCCGGTAGTGTATATATTGACATATATAGGGAATCTAGAGTGTGCAATGGGTAAATTGTCGCTATTTGCCTTGTAAAAATTTGCAAAGTAATAATAACAAAAGAACCATTCTATTTTCATTTAGAATTATCCACTTGGCAATAAATACTAAAAATAGTATGAAATACATCATTTCTTTTAAAAAACTAGGGTGGCCTAATAATTATGCCCCGTAGTGTGTGTATGTATATATATATATATGTATTTATAAAATCTACAGGGTGCGATGTGTAAATTGTCGCTATTTGCCTTTTAAAATTTTGCAAAGTAATAATAACAAAAGAACCATTCTGTTTTCATTTAGAATTATCCACTTGGCAATAAATATTAAAAATAGTATGAAATACATTTTTTTAAAACTGGGATGGTCTAATAATTATGGCCGGTAGTGTATATAAACGCAAAAGTCTGCATATATGTATGTGCGTGCATTTCAATATATTTGTGCGTCTAAACATGTTTAAAAAATTGCCATTTGCTCCTCAGCATAGGGTCAGAGTCAACCATGATAGTTTGTTTGACCATTATCGTAAGTTTGTTTCTGACTGGGTACCCCATACAGAAATTCGTCATTAGATCGCCGGACAAGGGTTGGTAAGTAAACTCAATTAACCGAAATTTTATATTCATACGTATGTGTGGATGTGCGTGCGTGCGTGCATGTGTGCACGTGCGTGGGAACAGTGTTAAGTAGGATTCATATCATTAATTTATTTTTTAAATGGATCCACTCATACTTAAAGGTAAATCTTTAGAAGCAGACCCCAACGGAGACAGAAGTCGACAAATTTGCAGAAAATTGAAGGGACGACTTCTCAGTATCGCCATTTAAAGAACGGAAGAATATGATGCGACAAATCACTTTCAGTAGGTTTTCCAAAAAATTAGATTAATAAACATTAAATTCATAGCATTTTTCTTGTATGTTCTTATATGTACGTATATCTATATGTATAAAAGTGATGATGGTGACGTTGTGTGGGTATTTGCTTGTTTGATAGATTCGATTTACCGTCTGCATTTTGCGGTCTAGCTCGACGGAAGTTGCGCTCAGATGTAGTTCAAAATTTTAGAACGCTAATGACACCTTGAAATTTTTCAGAAAGCCAAAATTAGGGGTAGAAAAATATATATTATCACCCCACAAAGTCAAGGATCAGTTTATGTATCTAAAGCTAAATCTAAAATTATTTATAAATGAAACTTTGTCTGTGTGTGTGTGTGTGTGTGTGTCTGTGTGTGTGTATCCGTTACCTATAGACTCCGAAACGGCTGAACCGATTTTCTTGAAAGTTTACACAGTTGTTTTATAAGCGTCTGTGAGTGTTCTTAGCTAGGTTTTGTGTCGAGGTACTCCCGATAAATATCGAAAATCGATAATCGAATAAATCGGGTTATAGAAGGAGTTGTGCGATTTTAATCAAATTAGATACACTCACAGTCAAAGACATAAGAAATGATATTCAGAAGTTTCAAGGTTGCAGTTCTTACAATAGTGCAGAAAATTGATAATATATATATATATATATATATAAAAGGCAAGATGTTTGTGTGTGTGTGCTTATCTGTCTGTATGTCCTTTATACACATCCACAATTTTTATCCGATTCTCACCAAACTTCACACAAATATTCTTTAGGCTGAGTCTGAGCTCCAATACCATGGGTTAGTTTTAAACCTTTCATTACACCCAAGCAACGCCGGGCTATACTGCTAGTTGACTATAATATAGTGTCACCCCACTTTATATAATCTATATCTATATATGTTGTCCCTCTCCCTCCCACCCTAATCCAATAGAGACATTCTACATTGTTATCTATATCTATAAAAGTGACGAGGGTGGATGTTGTGTAAGTATTTGCTATGTAAATTCATCACATGTTTTTTATTCTTATTATTCCTTAAACTACCCGAGTGAAACCGGGCTAAACTGCTAGTCTATATCTATAAAAGTGACGAGGGTGGATGTTGTGTAAGTATTTGCTATGTAAATTCATCACATGTTTTTTATTCTTATTATTCCTTAAACTACCCGAGTGAAACCGGGCTAAACTGCTAGTCTATATCTATAAAAGTGACGAGGGTGGACGTTGTGTAAGTATTTGCTATGTAAATTCATCATATGTTTTTTTATTCTTATTATTCCTTAAACTGCCCGAGTGAAACCGGGCTAAACTGCTATTTTAATTAAAAGATACGTAAATAAGAAATTAACTGTGAATGAAACTCAAATTTGAGGTACAAATTTCATTATTTGAGGTACAAATTTGAGGTACAAATTTCATTATTTGAGGTACAAATTTCATTATTTGAGGTACAAATTTGAGGTACAAATTTCATTATTTGAGGTACAAATTTGAGGTACAAATTTCATTATTTGAGGTACAAATTTGAGGTACAAATTTCATTATTTGAGGTACAAATTTCATTATTTGAGGTACAAATTTGAGGTACAAATTTCATTATTTGAGGTACAAATTTGAGGTACAAATTTCATTATTTGAGGTACAAATTTGAGGTACAAATTTCATTATTTGAGGTACAAATTTGAGGTACAAATTTCATTATTTGAGGTACAAATTTGAGGTACAAATTTCATTATTTGAGATACAAATTTGAGGTACAAATTTCATTATTTGAGGTACAAATTTGAGGTACAAATTTCATTATTTCCTGCAATTTATTATATCCTATTAATGCGTTTTCGATTAGTGCGTATCTTTTAATATACACATTAGCCTCACTAATCGAGCGATTTTAAAATATATCTATATCTATATATTGGAATAGATAGAATAAAGTAATGCCCGGTTCACACTCCACCCATCTATTGAACAGGTGTAGAGGCTCATCCCTTGTTCCCTGTTTAGGATGTGGTTTCCGGCTTTCTCTCTTCTAATCTTTTCACTCTTACGTGGCCCCCTTGCACATCAGTGGCGTTACCGCCTTGCTCGGGGTGATATGATTAAAAAAAATGTGTGTGTGTGGTAAAAAAGAAGACGGAAGAGAGAGAGAGAGAGAGAGAGAGAGAGAGAGAGAGTGAGAGAGAGAAGAAAAGGGGAGAGAAGAATAAAGGAGAGAGGGTAGAGGATAGCGGAGAAGGGAAAAAAGGAGAGAAGAGAAAATTAAGGATAGGAGACGAAAAGAGAAAAGCTGGGAAGGGAAGGAGAGTAATAGTAGGGAGGAAAAGTGAAGAAATAGAGGGGAGAGAAGAAGTAGAGATTAGAGAAGATGAGAGGAAAGAGAAGAAACAAAGATAGAAAGAAGAGAGAGAGAGAGAGAGCGAAGAGACAGAAAGGCAAGTAAGAACGAGTGAAAAACAGGAGTACAATTCACCGTTTGTTTATACTATTTTGTCATGATCTAGTTATACGTAACCAGTTTATGTCGTACACTAAAATAGTAAACAACTTTTTTTTTCTAGAATTAATCATCTGCCGCCATCTTTACTCTTCTCTCCTTCCGAATTTACAAATGAGACACGCCTCCAAAATTACCAAGTAAATAAAACCTTTGTCCTTCTGTTTTTTTTTTTTATCTTCAACACGCAATACATCATAGAACGGGTTGGCATCAAAATTTAACCTTCGACAAGTCTATGAATTTAATATATCCCACGTGAATTCTTCGGGGAAAGTTTGGCGTTGCAATAATGCAAACGAAACTATAATCTTCAAAACGAAACTGATGTTTTCAATCATCTGTGAGAACCCTTTTTGTCTTTCATCACTATGGCTGATGCTAACCTCCAGAAGAATAGCACATTGCACCTTCACGTGCATTTTCAACTAGTATGAAATGGAAAGTTTATATAGAATCCACTGCTATTTCTGCTGCTATGAAAATTAGTTAACCGTGTCGAGTTAAAAAAAAATTCCCGCAAGAATCTATCTTATATATTTACTAGCAGTATAGCCCAGCGTTGCTCGGGTGTAATGAAAGCTTTAAAATTAATACATGGTCCTGAAACTCAAACTCTTTGGAAGTTGGTACGAAAGACTAAAAAGCAATACTTGTTTCCAGTCAAAGCAAAACCGTAGATTGAAAGAAAAATCAATGGATGCAAATCAAATTTTGATTTCCAGTATCGATGTCAAGTTTTCCGTCACAAACTGAATTTTGAAGGCTAAATAAGTCCTCTAAGTAAATGGCATCATGGTTGAGACTTAGAACTACAATTATACCTATTTAGAGCAAAACCTGAAGCAAAAACCAAAATAAAAGGGCTGAAAACTTGATTTTGATCAGAGCCGATAGGATATCGGGGTATCGGTTTCCTGTACAGGAGTCAAATAAGTCATCCAAGGATAAACTAACCTAAGTAAGTCCATGAAAACTTATCGTACCCATCGAGAGTAAAATTGGAGAAAATGGGCCATATTGATGGCTGAATATCGGTTTTTGATCAGATTCGATAGAATATTGGAGGTATCGATTTCTGATATCGGGGAAAATGAGTCGTCTGAGAAGATCTACTAATGTTTGAGACTAAAAACTATCATTTTACCAAGTTAGAGCAAATTCTGCAGCAAGAATCACGGCAAAAGGTCTAAAATCTTGATCTTGATCAGACCTGATCGGATATCGGGATATCGATTTCCAATATCGGGGAGAAATCGGAAAAAGTAAGTAGCCCATGATCTGACCAGAAGCCTAAAGAATATTTATGTGAAGTTTGGTGAGAATCGGATAAAAATTGTGGATTTGTATAAAGGACATGCATACATACAGACAGACAAACAGATAGACAGCCACACACAAACATCTTGCCTTTTATATATATAGATAAGTCTACTATTTGTCCATACATTGATTATTGCTGCCTCATTATTAGTCCTGATTTTGCATCTTTTTTGCCATCTCCTTAGCTTCTCTGTGCCTTCTGTATAAAGATTTCCATGTTGAGATGTCTTCTATGGCACCCAGACTTTATGAATTGAAGCACAGTAGTACAAGGTTAGCGGTAAGGTTTCATCATTTCACAGCTGAAATGGCTAGATATAACCGTAACTTCTGTACTAACAGTTTCTTTTCTCGCACTTCTCGCTTATAGAAATTTCTTGCTTTCCAATAAACTTTGATCTTTAAAATTTTACACCTAATGTCAATCATTATCTATTCTCTTCTTTAATCATCTTCTTTTGTTGTTCTATTTTCTTTATAATGTTGTTTTTCCCCATAATTCTTGTATTTTAGTGCCTTTACTTGTTTGAATGAAATGATAAAAAGTGGTGTTTGTTTTCTTACGGTCAAGCAGATGTGCGTTGTGGTGCAGTGGATATAGACTCAGAACGACAAATCGGGGAGCCGAGTTCGAATTTCAGTTGAATTCCTTGCATTCATTTACGCAAATACCCTTGGGAAAGGTATTAATCGGTCTCTTTCTTCCAGTTATGGGTTAAATAACAGGAAAGATTGGATTCTATAGCCTGGGCTGGCAACCAGTCTACAGCAGAAAGCAATGGCAACCTACTCCGGGATAATCTTCCGCCCAGTTAGTCATGCCTCTTTCGACACATGATCGCCCAAAGCGTGTATCACGTATGACCCTTAAATGACTGAATGATTATACTGTTTCTCATCAAATCAGTGACGTTAAGCAGCGTCAAACCTGATTTAGATGAGGAACCGCTCAGGGACATAAAGTTGTGTTAAATATATTTTTGTCCAAGATCAGACTAAACAAGGATAGATAAATAAATAAATATCCGTGCTTCTTATCAGTGAATTGGTCTATGGCTATGCTGACTCTTGCTACGGGAGCCATAGTGCCGTAACCAAAGTGTTGTTCTTTTCAAATAACTTTACGGCCATTTCATAAATGGAGGTCATGCGTGGCGCCAAACTCGTTTAGAAATGCCTAAACTATCAGCTGTATATAACCTCTTTCTCAAACAAAATTGGCTTACAGCGTGGACCATCTTACTTCGAACCCCGTGGACTGACACTACAGAACCACAAAGAACTGAAACAAATAAAAGAAACTAAATCAATTGAATACTTTCGAGAGCGGCAACAACCAAAATGGATAGTGCATGTACCTCGATGAGAAAATAAAGATTTAATCAAGATATTACCGTTTCACACTACTTCAGACAAAATGTTAGTAAGGACCACTCACCCGCGTCAATACTTGAAACCGTGATAAGTTACTGGAATTCAGTTAAGTGCCATACGCGATACACGGTTTGTGCGATCATGTCTCGAAAGAGATTATCCCGCAGTAAGTTGCCATTGCTTTCTGCTGTAGACTGGTTGCCAGTCAAGGCTATAGAACCCAATCTGTCCTGTTATTTAACCCATAACTAGAGGGAAGAGATGGATTAATACCTTTCCCAAAAGTATTTGTGCGTAAGTGAATGCAAGGAATTCCACTTGAATTCGAACGTGGCTCCCCAATTTGTCGTTCCGAATCGATATCTACTGCACCACGATGCATATCCTACTGGAATGAGGAAACCTATTTTCCTAAAAATTTGTTTTAAAGGAAAGGTTTTACAAATTTCAACCGACAGTAACATTGGCTTATCGGTCAATGAATGTTTAATGTTTCCCTATAAGAAAACGGATAATATCACCGTTCTAATTACTATTGAATGTTAATTTTTTTTTCTTAAAGGTTCCAAATTGCTTTCAACTTAAAGCCTAACTTTAAAACTGAGTGTTTTGATTATGTTGTTCTGTGATAATCGGCTTGAGGATATGTAAAATGAAGTAGAAGAAACTTTTAACTTCTAAAGACCATAAAATTAGTTATACGCCTGCAGAAGACCGAAAAATATACCCGCCAAAATGCTCGAAAAAATTCGGGAGTGTATTTATGGAAATCGTATTTTGAAATGAAATCAATTTAAATCCGATGTGCAGAGATTGATAAGCCCGCCAAACAAATACTGGGGATTCAATTCTTAAGGAACTCATTGATAATGCAGATGTTTTTCGTGTTATTTGTCGCAGAAAAATAATAAGATTAAATGTTGAAATGTTGTTGTGGATTCCGGGTGAAGAACCGCGCAAAATAATGAACAACAAAAACAGACAGATAGATAGATAGATAGATAGATAGATAGATAGATAGATAGATAATGAACAGACTGAGATAGATAGATAGATAGATAGATAGATAGATAGATAGATAGATAGATAGATAGATAGATAGATAGATTGGAAAAGACTAGAATAGATAGATAGATAGATAGATAGATAGATAGATAGATAATGAACAGGTGTGGTAGATAGATAGATAGATAGATAGATAGATAGATAGATAGATAGATAGATAGATAGATTGTGAAAAGACTAGAATAGATAGATAGATAGATAGATAGATAGATAGATAGATAGATAGATAATGAACAGGTTGTGGTAGATAGATAGATATATAGATAGATAGATAGATAGATAGATAGATAGATAGACAGATAGATAGATAGATAGATAGATAGATAGATAGATAGATAATGAACAGACTGAGATAGATAGATAGATTGTGAAAAGACGAGAATAGATAGATAGATAGATAGATAGATAGATAGATAGATAGATAGATGTTGCGGATTCTGGGTGACGAACCGCACAAAATAAGGAACAACAAAAACAGATATGGAGAAGAAAATTAGGCTATATTGAACGTAATATACGAACTTGAACGCAGGTTAGTAAATCCAGGAATACTATTAGTAAGAAATAAATATATACAAATCTTGAAGTGAAGTCGTTAGAAATAGTATATATATGTATATTATTCTAGCTGAGTGGAGCTCAGAGCTAGTCTGACTTCTGATGCGGTAATCTCTGGTTAACTTTGGTATTTCTCAGTAACTTACGTATCCGTTCCTTTACTTTTTGATAACTCTAACGTATCTCTACAATTACTCACAACCCTCAACTCTCAACTGCTGTTCCCTCTATGGCAGGAGTATATGTATACTCAGTCGAGTCCATTATCATTTAAAAAGGGGAGATCCCACAACACTTATTGATTACTCTTCTATTGTTTTCCTTTCTTAATAGTGTTTATTTTTTCTTTCGTATTTTTCCCACTAATTAACTTCTTGTACCTTAGTGGTTTTACTGCCTTGTATAGGTTAATATGATGTTTTAAAAAGCACAATACTAGATTCGCGTCAAGGTTTCATTTTATAATTGAAATAGATTTAACCGTAAGTTCTATGATAACGGTTTCTTCTCTCCCACTTCTCGCTTGTAGAACTCACTTCCATATTTTTGCTTTCAAGTCAACTTTGATCTTTAAAAATTTAAACGCAATGACAATCATTATCTTCTGTCTTCTTAATTGTTCTATCCCCCTTAATAATGTTTTATATTTGCATATTCTTTCACACTCAGTAACCCCTTTCGTCTTTGTGGCTTTATTGCCTTGTGGTTGGGGGGTATTAAAAAAGAACAACAAACGGCTGTATGGAAGCAAAACTAATTGTATATCTCTTAATACATTTACATTTTTCTCAAAATTATCAAAGCGTTTACCCGCTGCTTTACCGTGCTTCTCTTGCTGTTGAAGTGTCCGGCGAGTGTTAAGTTCTCCAAGCCTTACTTCCTTCTTATGTGACCCAAGATTTAAATTCTTCTTGATTGCTGGTACGGTTTCTCTGTAGCTTCTATATATCGACCTTTTTCTAGATGGAAACGGTTATATTTTAACCAATTTGCCAATTTTATCAATTTTCCTTTAAAAAAAAGAAGGCTCCTCATTTCTTACGTGGTCTGTCCAAAAAACAAAGACGTGTCGTTAAGAAGCAACAAAAAGGAAGAGATGTTTTGAAGAGCACAGCACATACAAAAAGATAGTGAAAGTGTGAGAGATTATATATGAACCTTGTGATATATTGTGTACTACTTCCGACTCGAACCCATTGTATGTTTAACAGCTGGCACTATGTAAAAAGAAATCCATTACATATTAATGTTTTCTTTAGCGTTTAATAGATTCAATTTACCAATATAAAGCAAAAGTTGTCTAATACAGCAATTTCTATTGGCATGTCCGACAAATCATATATGTCATCATATAAGGCATTGGTCCCCAAATGGTCTGTTGCGCCTCATAGCTGCGGTGGAAGAGGATAGCAAGTAAGGCAGAATGATTGAAAGACAATCTTCTTTCTTTTATGTGCTATGTCACATCAGGACGTGGAAGATCATAGCCCTCTACATCTCCCTATCCCTTGTAGCTCTTCATAAATTTTGTTTTGTTATTTCTCCCAAACTCCCTGCGCTGCTATTCATTTGCTTAAGAACATCAACTATGTCACGAGCTGTTTTCCCTGTCCCTCTTTCCCTTTATCCGCCGTATGAGTTTCAGATTCTCTAAGCCCTCTTTCCTTATTACATGCCCCAGAAACTTCAACTGTTTTTTCCCGATGTTAAGTATAAGGAAACTTATACTTAACATCAAGAAAGAAAATTAAAGATTTAGAAACAGTTTCAAAAAATTCATAAGCCAAATATAAATTTGATTTCAAAATTTAAAGCATTATTATGTTAATGTAACTTATAATTGCATGCATGAGTTCCAGTATAAATAGTTATAAATAATTATGGCCGATTTTATCATTGTGATATTTTTGCATTATATCAAGTATTAAGAATTTAGTAACAAGGGCCTGCAACTTGGAGGAGAGAGTTATCAATAATAATGCTCGGACTTCAAATCCGCAGTTATGTTCCTTTAACCCTCTCTTTGTTTATTTTTTATTTTCAATGAACGTTTTATCAAAAAATTTAGTGAGAGGTGAGCAAATTTTCATTCCGAAATGGTTATGTAAGGGGTCACATATACATGAAACCGCTTATGTAAAGGGTCACATATATATGAAACCGCTTATGTGAGGGGTCAAATATACATGACACCGCTTACGTAAAGGGTCACATATACATGAAACCACTTATGTTAGGGGTCACATATACATGAAACCGCTTATGTAAAGGGTCACATATACATGAAACCGCTTATGTAAAGGGTCACATATACATGAAACCGCTTATGTAAAGGGGTCAAATATACATGAAACTGCTTATATAAGGGGTTAAATATACATGACATCGCTTATGTAAAGGGTCAGATAAACATGAAACCGCTTATATAAGGGGTCACATATACATGAAACCGCTTATATAAGGGGTCACATATACATGAAACCTCCTATGGAAAGGGTCACATATACATGAAACCGCTTATGTAAGAGGCTAAATATACATGACACCGCTTATGTAAACGGTCAGATAAACATGAAACTGCTTATGTAAGGGGTCACATATACATGAAACCGCTTATATAAGGGGTCACATATACATGAAACCGCCTATGGAAAGGGTCACATATACATGAAACCGCTTATGTAAGAGGCTAAATATACATGACACCGCTTATGTAAACGGTCAGATAAACATGAAACTGCTTATGTAAGGGGTCACATATACATGAAACCGCTTATGTAAGGGGTCACATATACATGAAACCTCTTATGTAAGGGGTCACATATACCTGAAATCTCTTATGTAAAGGGCTACATGTACATAAACCCGCTTATGTAAGAGATTAAATATACATGACACCGCTTATGTAAACAGTCAGATAAACATGAAACTGCTTATGTAAGGGTCACATATACATGAAACCGCTTATGTATGGGGTCACATATACATGAAAACAGTGAACGTCTAAAAATTAAAAAAAAATTTAAAAAAAACAAACACGAAATTACACGAAATGTTCTTCCACGTGCCATACTATGATTTATAGTGAGTCCAGTCTATCCTCAGTCGCGGCTGGATCTTGCAACGTAGCCGAAATACTTACGTATCACCCACCAATGTTAAAGGTCAATCTAAGGATTCGGGATTTTGAATGCTGATTTTAAAAGTATCGTCTTCATTTGACAGTTTGATGCATTTTAATGTCAGCCATTTAAGTGCCATACGTGATACACGCTTGGGCGATCATGTCTCGAAGGAGACACGACAGACTGGGAAGAATATTTTTTCGCAGTATGTTGCCATAACTTTCTGTGGTAGACTGGTTGCCAACCAAAGCTACAGAACCCAATTTGTTCTGCTATTTAACCTATAGCAAGAAGAAAAGGAGCTGAAATTGTACCTTTTCCACGGTTATTTGCGCGTTAGTGAATGCAACGAATTGAACTGGAATTCGAACTCGACACTCCGATTTCTCGTTCGGAGTCAATATTCACCGATCCACTACGAATATCCTTGTAATGTACTAAAGTTAAATTCGACATATGAATATCGCGATCAATTCTTTCTTGTGATTTTGTAAGGAAACACATCAACGCTTAGTACCCATCTCCTCCTTCCGCCAGGCAGACACACCCATGTAGATATAATTCTTCTTCTTCTATGGGTCATGACCTTTCATGAAGTAAGCAATCATTGCCTTCCAGGTCTCCCTATCCCTGTTGACCTTTAGCACGCTTTCTACTGTTAACCCACCCAAACCTCGCTCTTCCTCAGGCTCGTCAAGTATGTTACACGCTGCTTTCCCCTGTCTCTCTTTCCCTGTATCAGACTTGTGAATATCAGATTCTCCAAGCCCTCCTTCCTCATTAAATGTTCCAGGAACTTTAGCTATCTTTTACTGATGTTCAGTATTAATTTTCTTTTCGTTTCCCTCCTGTTTAAAACCTCATCATTGTTCACATGCTCGGTTCACATGCTCGGTTCATGATATCCACGGCATCCTTCTGTAGAACCACATTTCAGTTACTTCATCTAATATTTTTTCAACAAGTGTTTCGTAACTAAGATTATGAGAACAAAATAACTAAAATTCAAGAAAATATTTTTAACTTTTCAGATTACTTGATATCTTTAAAAATATATATAAAATGGCGTTTATGTATTTCCTGTGTACTTTTTTTACCGTTATCTTATCCTTAGCTAAATTTCCCTCTTTCTCTTTCCCACTATCTTTCTCCACAAACACACACACACACACACACACACACACACACACACACACATATATATATATATATATATATATAAATATAAAGAGAGAGAGAGAGAGAGAGAGAGAGAAAGAGAAATAGAGGCACAGAAAGATGTAAACAGTCTGAGATAAATTGATAGATGGAAACAAGAGAGAGGGAGAGAAGCTTTAAAACCATGAAAACTATGCAAAAAGCGAAGTTCCATTTTTTTTCTCACAATCTCTTCCCTGTTTTGACACAAGTATTAATTTTATAAAAAAAAGGAAAATAATGAGTAATCTTTTAATTTTTACTTTTGGGTGCAGTTTCAACGCTGGGAGGAGAAAATCAAGTGAAGGTTGTAATTAGTTCGGTATTCAGACGAAATATTTGAGGTTTAAAAATGGCCGCCTTTCGACAAGACGCTTACCACCAACTGAGACGCCATCTTGCGGAAGTTGGGAACATACATTACATAAAAGTAGTGGTCCTAATGCTTCTGTCGCCAGAAAAAAATTACAACCAATATCTGTTTCAAGAAATTCATGCATCATTATATCTCTGTCTCTCACTCTCTTCCACTTTCTCTCTCTCTCTCTCTCTCTCTCTCTCTCTCCCTCCCTCTCTCTCTCTCTCTCTCTATCTATCTATCTCCGAACATATCTGCATACACATATCAGTGCACAAACACATACCTTAAACGTTACATTATTCTGTGTGCGATTGGTAAATTGTCGCCATTTTATATTTTGATTTTTGATTTCGCGCTTGCGACATGTTTCTTTTTGATGTTGTTGTCTGCACAGTATAGTAGGGTCTGTTGGGCACCCTCCGTGAGGAAAAGAGCACCATGACGCAATTTAATCCGCCAGAAATGCTGTACTGCTTGGCTTTCACGCTGGAAGTTCCAATAGAAACATTTCAGAGTGTTTAGGTGTTAATCTGAAGACGGTGTAGAGGACTCGGAAAGAGTTGAATGAGTCTAATGATGATTACGAAGGTACAGCAGCTCGGAAAACCCACTCTGATCGTTGTTTATATTAAAAATTAAAAAACAGTTATCGAAGAATTTCTTTTTTAGGTTAAACAGAACAACCAGTTTAAAAAAAAAATCTGCTCTGAATTGTAAAATAAAACATGTTATAAAACCAAGACGTTATTTAATCAGAAAAGCTTTCAGTGGATTTTATGAACAAAATTTATTACAGACACATTATCTTACGACAAGTTTTCTAGTCGAATTCGTATAATTCACTTATTCACAAATGCCCTTTCGGAAAGGTATTAATCCATCTTTTTCCTCCAGCTATGGGTTGAATAGCAGGATAGATTGGGTTTTATAACCTTGGTTTGCAGCTTGTCTACTGCAGAAAGTAATGGCAACTCACTGCCATTTTTAATAAAGAGAATCGTATTTTGCTGATAGATTTGTCAATATGAATGATTTTATCGATTTTCCAGATAATCAGAGAACAATAATTCCAATCAATTTAACTTCGATTTGAAATTCAGCAAAGTATTTTGCTTATTGGCAATAGTATATTTAATCTATTAGCTTGGAATTAAAACAAAAATAAAAGCTTCAATAAAGATTTCTTTAAATGCACTTTAAACCATTGATATCGCTTTTATTGGAGTTATTTTATATACTGGAGACACGTTGGAGTGCATTGGATATCGGAAAGCCGAGTTCGAATTCCAACTGAATTCGTTATATTCACTTACGCGCAAATCCTCTTGGAAAAGGATTTTCCGTCTCATCTTCCTCCAGATATGGATTAAATAGCAGAACAGCTTGGGTTCATTATATC
>JBBBDQ010000927.1:8752500-8880000 GCA_037127315.1 Ascarosepion bandense
GTTCCCATAACCTCTCTGAAGATGGCTCATGTGAGCCGAAAGCTTAGAACCAACTTAATAAAAAATATTCAAATTTTGGAGGATTTTTGTCTTTATTTTCACCTGAAATTAAAGCCAAAATACGATGTTTAGAACGGCTCATGATTAAACATAATAGACAGAAATTGGAGTAGATAGACTAAACTATCACCCGGTTCACACTCCACCCACGTCTATTGAACAGGTGTAGAGGCTCATCCCTTGTTCCCTGTTTAGAATGTGGTTTCCGGCTTTCCCTTTTCCAATCTTTTCACTCTTTTCTTTCTTTTTTTTTTTTTTCCTCAATTGGAGTAGATAAACTATTGCCTGGTTCACACTCCACCCACGTCTATTGAACAGGTGAAGAGGCTCATCCCTTGTTCCCTGTTTGGGATGTGGTTTCCGGCTTTCTCTTTTCCAATCTTTTCACTTACCTTTTTCTTTCTTTTTCTTTTTTTTTCTTGTTTTTCCTATTAAAATGAGATGTCAGTGTCATTTTCATTTTTGCATCATATAGACAACAATTTATCCATCGCACACTGTTTATCTGTTAAAATGAGATGTCAGTGTCATTTTACTTTTTGCATCAGATAGACTAAACTATCGCCCGGTTCACACTCCACCCACGTCTATTGAACTGGTGTAGAGGCCCATCCCTTGTTCCCTGTTTAGGATGTGGTTCCCGGCTTTCTCTTTCCCAATCTTTTCATTCTTATGTAGCCCCCTGCGCTTCAGTGGCATTACCGCCTTGCTTGGGGTGATATGATTAAAAAAAAAAATTCATTGATTGTCTCTTATATTTAACAGTATATGCCTGGAAAATTATCTGCATCCTCGATACACTATATATATATATATATATATATATATATATATATATATATATATATATGAAATGATTTGTTTGAATATTATTTTTGATCGATACTCGTAATTAAATAGATAGTCTGTATTTAATCAAACAGTATTATATATTTATTTCTACCGGCCTGATTATTTACGATAAATTTTTGTTACCAAAATGTGTATCATTCGGCAAGATTCGAACCTGCGACCCCTATCCACATAGGGGATGCCACTAAGTGATCTGGCGCGTCTTAGACCTCTCGACACCTATTTTCGTAACAAAAATTTATCGTAAATAATCAGGCCGGTAGAAATAAATATATAATACTGTCTGATAATAAACAGAATATCTACTTAAATACGAGTACCGATCAAAAATAATATTCAAACAAATCATTTTAAATTGTCGGTTGTTTATAACCAGTTTCGTTAATCTTCATTAATTTCAGTAGTATATATATATATATATATATATTCTAAACATATACTGTTAAATATAAGAGACAATAAATGTCTATTATGTCTAATCATGTGCCGTTCTAAACATCGTATTTTGGCTCTAATTTCAGGTGAAAATAAAGACAAAAATTCTCCAGCATTCGGATAATTTTTTATTAAATTTTATTAAATTTTGGAGAATGTTTGCCTTTATTTTCACCTGAAATTAAAGCCAAAATACGATGTTTAGAACGGCTCTTGATTAAACATAATAGACATTCATTGTCTCTTATATTTAACAGCATATGTTTAGAAAATCATCTACTGCCTCGATACACTAAATTTAATATATATATATATATATATATATATATATATATATATATATATATATATATAAAACGAAACGTAAGTTTTTGTAACCTCAGCATAGGATTTTTTTCTCTTTTTATTTAGTCGAGGATATTCGCTTCTTCACTTTAAAGAAACACTTCACAGCTTCTTTTCGGAATATCCGTATTGCCAGCACTATAGCTCTTCTTTAAAATAATTATTAATTAAATTTCAGAAATGGCTCCCCGCAGGTAACTTGAACCGTGGAAAGCGAAACTATGAGATGAAGATTTTTAAAAAAGTGGAACATGCTTTCCGTTTCCGTTAATAAAATGCATGATACTTACTTGCAACCTGGCCCGCTTTCTTGTAGTTTATTGCAGGTAAAGAATATCCAAAGTTGATGCACGAAATGTAATTTGTTTTGCTTTCCAAATTTGAAACCTTTCTTTTCGTTTCTTCCTCTTGCAATTCCGCTTTTTGGCACTTTCCTTTTTTTTTCTCTCTCTTTGCTTTTTCTTTTTCTTTTCTCTGTCTGCTTGAATATTCTATCAACCCTGTCAAAAAATTAAAAAGGAAAGGCTCAAGCAAGCAAGATCTCTAAGGTTGACACGAAATAAACAAAAGCTGTTTCCGCAAACGAACCAACTATAAGGTGACTTGCCAAACGTCTGCTTGTCTGAAAAAAAAAAAAAAATCAGGTGACAAGGCGTGGGTAGAATTGATTTGATGATTAGGACGTTAGAGGCAAGAGTTGATCGTCTTAAGTTAGTAGGATGGTGAGAAGCCGGTTAGAAATAGAAACAGACGAAGATAAAAGGCCACGTGAGAAAAAGGGCGGGAAAAGAAGAAGAGTTAATTGAACGAAAACAATAATAATTTCTTAGTTCAGCCTAACCTATGTTTGTGTTTGTAAACGCAGACAGACAGAGTCGCCCTGCTCGATCCGTGTGGTCAGTCATTATCGGAAGTTACACAACCCGACTGCTACTAATTTCTTTCCAACTCACCCACCCGTTGCGGCAAAGATGCGGCGATTAAGAGCCGGGTGGGAAGCAGGTGGAATTTAAAATCGACTGTGTGAGCGATGGTAGCAAAGCGTTTTTCGTTGTCTCCGACAGCTCGTTAAGGAAGCAAAATGACATTTTAGCATAATGATAAGCTAGAAAGAAATCCAGCATCTCCAACCGCACTGTATTTAACAACAAAGTTTTATCTCGTTGTTCAAACGTCTACATTTTTTCAAAAGCATTAATTATTTGAGCTTGTATTTGATTAAAGAAAATAGAAATTGAACAAATGTTTTCAGGATTTGTCATGGATTTAACTAAGCTCGATTATTAGATTAATTCAGTCACTCAGTTAAGTGCCATACGTGATACACGCTTTGGGCGATCATGTCTGGAAAGAGACATGACTGAATAGGCAGAAGGTTATCCCGCAGTAGATTGCCATTGCTTTCTGCGGTAGTTGCCATCCAAGGCTATAGAACCAAATCCGTCCTATTATTTAACCTATAACTGGAAGAGGCGGATTAATACCTTTCCCAAGAGTATTTGTGTGTAAGTGAATGCAATGGATTCAACTGGAATTCGAACTCTGCATCCCGATTTGTCGTTCCGAGCCGATATCCAATGCACCACAACGCACATCCTGATTAGGTTAATCATTATGCTATTATTCTGCACTTTTGTGTGGACAGTTGTTACGCTTTATAAACAAAACCAAACTCACTTAATCGAAATATAATTAAAATATGTAACAATTTTTTATATAATTATTTTTTTATATAACTGAGTTTTAACGAATTTATCCATTTAATGCTATAAAGATTATTTCATCACGAGATTTGATGTTTGTGTGAGTATTGTAAACATTGCATTCCAAGTAATTTAGCAGTTGTCTTCGATTCAAGTAACAGGCACTCACACTAGGTTTGCTCAGTTTTTGTAGATTTTTTCACATGCCTCCTAAAAAAAAGAGCTCGATTAGGGCGTATGACCGCTAAAGCTGCGGCAGTCAGGGCAACAAGGTCTTTTCCTACCACTAAAATCTTCTGAGTTGCACAGGCAACGCCGGGCTATGATGCTAGTACCGGATAAACAGCGATCTTTCACCAGATTCACTCAGTCGATCTTATGTCCAAAAATCTTTAAACTATTTTCCTAATTTATTTCTATTCATTTGGTTTATTAATATTATATACATATATTTAATATACATAGTTTTAATGCCATATCTCTTCAGGTCGTAGGCGAACATTATCTATCACAAATTTCTTTTCTTTTGAATTGCCATAACTTCTTTGGAAACATAATGAATAATGTTTTATTTGCCTTCTCTAAACTTATGAATTCAGAACGACATACAAAGTTAGATAGTTCAATCTACTCTGCTATTTATCCCATACGTGGGAGGAGACCACAGGGCCTGCAGACTATCTTTCTGCGGCTACTTTCCTACTTTGCAATAGTAATATTGAGCTAACTACCCAGACAGTCAATCAATTTTAAGGCCAGTTCGGTTGTTCTTGTTCCTCTCCAGGGAAAAAGGATGAAAACTCGATTTTCATGCTGAAGGATATGTTTTGCATTAAATGATGCGGAACTCGTTTTGATAATCGATGAATCATTTTAATAATTACATTTTATAAAAACGAATGGCTGGCATACGTTCGAGCCCTCGCTGGTCTGCATGCTCAATTCTCTCTCTCTCTCTCTCTTTTTCTCTCTTTTTTCTCTCTCTTTCTCTCTCTCTCTCTCTTTTTTTCTCTCTTTTTTCTATCTCTTTCTCTCTCTCTCTCTTTTTTCTCTCTCTTTTTTCTCTCTCTTTCTCTCTCTCTTTTTCTCTTTTTCTTTTTTTCTCTCTCTCTCTCTCTCTCTCTTTTTCTCTCTTTTTTTCTCTCTTTTTTCTCTCTCTTTCTACTACTACTACTCTTCTGTATCATTTTCACAATTCCTATCTCTCAAAAATACCAAACCGATTTAATTTAGTCCAATTTCCCTTGTTGGAAATCTAAAAAAGGAGTCTGCGGACTCCATGTTTGGGAGCTCAACTACAGGGACCACGGCTCCTGATTGGAAAGATGATTGGTTATACTCTGTTGACTGGCCTGCTTTCGACCAGTTTCACTTCTCCCTTTGCATGAAATGGGGTCACCTCGACGTGGTAATGTAATAGCAAGCTTGTTTCGTTAGAACCTGTTAAAATTAAGTAGTTAGTTCAATCCTCACTGGGCACCCCCATACATTCAGCCTTTGCCACATGTAATGAGCATCCTCTGCATGAAATGGCCCTGTTGGGTTCCTTAGTCTATGGCCTCTGGCCTGGAGAGGGAATCAGTTTACAGCCGGGGCGTATTCAAAGCTGTGATAAAAAGCAAGAAGAAAAGGAAAAAAAAATTATTAAATTATTAAAAAATCATTCATAAATGTACATTTCGCCTATCGTCCAATTCACATTTCTCTCTGATCTTTTGAACAGGAGTAAAGGTTTATCCATTATGTCCTGTTCAGAATTAGGGTTTCTGTTCCTTTCGAGGTCTTTCACACTATACTAATGTCTCCGACTGAACTCTGAAATGTTATTCCCTAATGTAATATTGACCTCTTCAGTTCATAACCCATAATCCGAACAACTTCACTTTTTGCCCTTTCTTACGCTAATATTATACCACATAGTAACCCTCCACCTTGAGTGGTTCTTGAACCTTGTATTACATGAACATTAGTTAAAAAAAAGAGCATTATCTAACAATTCAATGACTTAAAACTGTTGCTATTACAGCTACTACCAAGCAAACAGTATATCTTTAATAATCACAAGCGAAAGACGTTCAATAATCGTATATATTTCGGCCTGCCTAACCATCAGCTACTATAGCCGAATCGATTAGGGCATCTAAAACAACCCACAGTAAAGGGGATACAATCTCAAGTCTCATCGGAAACTACGTTGTGATAAACAGTCACAAAATGAAGAATTCAGTTAAAAAATTAATAAAGATAATAATGAAAATATTTTATTGTAGAATTCAAATTAAGAAAACAACATTTCACAACTTATCCAACTTAACGGTCGTAGAATGTAAAAACGACCTGAATGTTATGATAAAAACAACAATAATAAAATAGAAAGTAAACTCGTCAAAATTTAATATTAACAAAAAATAAAACTTACTGTAAGGACTGGACAAATAAGGACTATTATATCTACTACTAATGTGCGTTGTGGTGCAGTAGATATTGGCTCCGAACGAGAGATCGGTGAGCCGTGTTCGAATTCCAATTGAATTCGTTCGCATTCACTTACACGTAAATACTTTTTGGAGAGGTATTAATCCGTCGCTTCTCCCAAGCTATGGGTTAAATAGCAGGAAAGACTGGTCTCTGTAGCCTTGGTTGACAACCAATCTACTGCAGAAAGTAATGGCAACCTACTGCAGGAAAATATTTTGCCCAGTCATTTATGTCTCTTTCGAGACATGATCGCCCAAGCGTGTATCACATACGGCACTTAACTGACTGAATGGGTAGAAGTAAACAAGGCGTCGAGAAAATCGAATGAACAAATGTGTGGCCATATGAATAAATTTGTGGTTATATGTATACATTTATACGAGGTCTACTTCTGGACTTTCGTGGCCACAGGAGCCTAAGGGTAAAACATTTTTCTTATCATCTGCTCATTTCTTCTAATTTTACGCAACTTCCTTCAACAGTCAGAACATGAGGAATTTGTGATAAAACGCCACAATAAAATGAAGAAAACTAAGAATTTATTATAGAGTTTCATTGAGAAAGTATTTTATGCTTGTCATATGTAAGATCTTCTACAGCCTTAATATATATATATATATATATATATATATATATATATATATGATTATTTACGCTCTCACACCCTGATTGAGCACTCTGGAAGAATGGTAGGCTTAGAAAAACAGTAGCTACTCTGGCATGTACGCATCGCTCATACAGTAAAATGAATTAGAGCACTCTGGCTATTGGGCGCGTATACTAATAATATACACGAAAATATATAATAAAGATAATCGCTCATTCAGTAATGAATTAGAGCACTCTGGTTTCTGGCGTATGATACACCATACGCTAAAAGTCTGCCTCCTTCTAGCTCCCATATCTCAGAGGTAGAATCGCTGACTGACGCCAATTCGGTCGGGTTTCAATCCTGGCTTAAAAGAAATCGGATGTCTAACCGTACTGCTGAGCCGTGATACAGCGAAACAGATCTGTCTGCGGATATATATATATATATATATATATATATATATATATTATGAACTCTCCCGTCGATTTCGACGTATGAGTGTCTGACTCAGATTGTCACACAAAGGATTATTTACAGTGGTAAAAGCTTGTGTAGACCCATCCACACTTTTTGGAACCGCTGATAACAAACAATCGATGCAGAAGTTCGCTACAGATCGCATGAACAGCACATCTCAGTTATTTAACACATAACTGGAGGGAATGGACGGATTAACATCTTTCCCAAGGGTACCAGTGTGTAAGCGAATGCAGAGTGTTCGACTGAAATTGGAACTCGGCTCACCGATTGCCACTTCCAAGCCGACACCCACCGCACCACAACGCACATCCGTCTCTCTCTCTCTCTCTCTCTCTCTCTCTATATATATATATATATATATATATATATATATATATTATGCTCTCATTACGACTGAGCTCTCTAGAGAAGAAAATTTTTTAAAAATCATACATGCATTACTCTTCAGAAAGTTCTTTCGGTGACTGGTGTGTGTGTGTGTGTGTGTGTACACTGCTTATATACAACACGTTAAAATTTCCCCTCTCTGTTTCTAAGCACCTACGGCTTAGTGGATATCGACTCCGACTGACACCAAATCGGTCGAGTTTCGATTCCGGCCAGAAACAAGTGGATGTTTCTATCCCCACTGATGAGCTATGATACAGCGAAACAGGCTTGTATGTGGATGACTAATATATATTGAAGTCCAAACAGAAAGTGACATCTATGTAAAATTCCAAGGAAAATCCTATTAATATTAATCTTATTAATATTAAAGCTGATCCAGCCAGAGGGCTCGATGTAAATAAAATTATCTATTCACAGAGCAAAATATGTATATTTTTTTTCAAATAAAATTTCGAAAATCACATGTGTCATATGATCATTTCTGTGAAATAAACTCGCTTCGTCAGCGACTGTTTATTATGAAAACTTATTTTCCCTAACAAACGGTCACTGACGAAGCAAAGTTTACTTTCCAAATTCCTGGCAGAGTTAATTGCGTCATGGCATGATGTCCTTTTTTTCGCAGGAGGTGCCCAACTGACCCTACTATACTGTGCAGTCGGCAAAAGCAAAGAAAACAAGTCAAATGCGCGAAATTAAAATCATGAGAGGGCGACAATTAACCTATCGCACCCTATATATATGAAATTATTTGTTTGAATATTATTTTTAATCGATACTCGTATTTGAGTAGATAATCTGTTTTGAATCAAACAGTACATTTATTTCCAACGGCCTGATTATTTAAGATAAATTTTTGTTACAAATTTTTTTGTTATTCGGTAGGATTCGGACCTACACACCCTATCAACAGAGGGGGAGCCATCCAATGATCTGTAGTATTTTAGACCACTCGACCACCGCAGGCTAAACGAAGTCAAATCAAGCTTATATATTTCATTATGTCGGTTGTTAAACCATTTCGTTAATCTTCGGGATTTTCCGTAACATTGTCTGTTTACATTTGTGGACATTACGGATACATTTCAGAGTAGAGATGGTTATTTGCGTAGAATCGACAATTGTGTTATATATGCTTGATTTGACCAGTTGGTGGTTTTCCCTATTTTGATGTTTGTATTCAAACAAATCATTTCAATATGTCGGTTGTTAAACCATTTTGTTAATCTGCGGGAATTTTCTGTAACATTATATATAAATATATATACATGTATACGCTCTCACACCCTGATTGAGCACTCTGGAAGAATGGTAGACTTTGAAAAAACAGTAGCTACTCTAGCATCTACGCATCGTTCATTCAGCAATGAATTAGAACACTCTCAGCTATTGGGCGTGTATAATTTTAATATACACGCTAAAAAGTCTGCCTCCTTTTACCGAGCGCCCATAGCTCAGAGGTACAATCACCGACTGACTGCAATTCGGTCGGGTTTCAATCCTGGGTTAAAAAGCAATCGGAGTCTAACCGTAGTGATGAGCTGTGATACAGCGAATCAGATCAGTCTGTGGATGACTATAGATGTGGTAGACTTTGAGAAAAAACAGTAGCTACTCTAGCATCTACGCATCGTTCATTCAGTAATGAATTAGAACACTCTCAGCTATTGGCGTGTGCATACATGATATATACATATATATACATACACGCTAAAAGTCTGCCTCCTTCTACCGAGCACCCATAGCTCAGAGGTAGAATCTCCGACTGACGCCAATTTTGGTCGGGTTTCAATCCTGGATAAAAAGCAATCGGATGTCTAACCGTAGTGATGAGCTGTGATACAGCGAAACAGATCTGTCTGCGGATGACTATATATATATATATATATTAATGCTCGGAATTTGAAAAATTATAGAATATGTTTCATGTTTTATAGAATATATTTTCAGCAGATTCATTGCTAACTTTAAGAGGTACAAGTTTATCTGAGAACATTTTTTTTTTCAGGAAGTGGCTTACGGACACATTACTTTGAAACACCGGTTCCCGCACGATCAAAGAAGTTAAGCAACGTCGAGCATGGTCAGTACCTTGATTTGTGACTGCTTGGGAATATCAGCTATTGTAATCTGGATAATGGCTCGGAATTGTTAATCGGAAAGCAAAGTTGGCTTTGTTATATTCACTTACGCGCAAATAAACTTGGGAACGGTATTCTCCCCAATCTATGGGTTAATTAATAAGTGCTGTATCACTAAAACTATCATTATCACTCCCAAAAATAAAATTGCATACAAAATATTTAAATTATTTACATTTCTAGGACTGCTGTCCTCATCTTTATTGCTATGTTTATGACGTTTCGTTGTACGATTCGGTCTTCTTCAGGTGCTAGGAATTTCGAACCAAACCCTTTATTTAGATCACTGGCACAGGGCCCAGTAGATATAGATGTTGGTTATTTCTAGTGACTTGACATAAAGAGTTGTGAGTTCAATACCAGGCAACAGAAGTGATGAGCAAATAACTTAGCAAGTTAAAGGGAGATAACTGCATGGCATCCGGAAGTGGCATCGGACATCGAATGAGAATGATATATCCCAGTGATCGAAATAAAGGGTTTGTTTCGAAACTCGTAGAACCTGAAGAAAGCCCGAGCGTACAACGGCTGAAACGTCGCAAACATTCAATAAGATGAGGACAAGAGTCTGAATAATGTAAATAATTTAAATACTACTTAATCTCAGAAGTATAGGTAAAATATTTAGATTTAGGCAATAAATATTCCATAGCGATTGATGTGTCCCAAAATGAAAGCAGGCAAGCAAGCAATTACTTGAAGGTACAGGGTGTCCAGAATGGCTCTATATACTTCTATTTCTATTAAGAGACTTGTTTCCCTCTAGAGTACAGGAGGTGAATATGAATGAAAATTATAAACAATGCCGAAAGTGACGCCCATCAATCCGAGCTTGTGTCCTTATGTTGTTCCTGAACCCAGCTATCAGTTTCACGATTTTAAATACACTCCTGATTAAAAATTTAAGACCACTTAAAAATCATTAAAAAGAAATCTCACTGTTCTTTAGAAAGTTGCAAATCACAGTTTTACTGCGATTTACCTTAGCTGCGATCGCCCGCTGTGACAAATCTTGCTTATGGAATTCGAGAATTCGAGAACGCTCAACTTTGGTAAGTTTGCTTGCTTTAGGCATGGTAACACCTTTACGCAGTGATTGCTAATCTCTAACTGAACTAAAAACATTGGAATTGCCATAAATCTAACAATTTATACCCCTGGTCTTATAATTTTGATCATGTGTAAATCGCCTCATTTTATAAAAATGTAAGTTTCTAAATAAAATGTTTGGAATGTAGCTTTTTGTTTTCAAAACGTTTTAGATTGTAGTATTGGTAACCGTAAGTGGGAGGAGTTTAAAATCTATCTGTAAAAAAAAAATTCTTTTAAAAGATCTTTAAGTGGTCTTAAATTTTTGATCGGGAGTGTAGATTGAACCAACACCGTTATCGTTGCTTTCAGGGCCAGTTGCTTTCAGTTCTTACCCAGCCATTACTTTGTCTGGGATAAGTTTTTTTTTTTTTTTTTTTGTCTGACGGCCTTACGAAGATCAATATCTTTCTGCTGCTCTAACTTTTAGAATGAGTTTCTTGGCTTCTGCTGAATACTGTCAGAATTATTCAAAAGTTTCTCCTCGAATAGTTTTGCTGGCCTTCTACAACGTTGGACATTGTCCACAGATACTGTTCCCCGAAATTTATCAACAAGGTTAAGAATTGCATTGCGATTGAACAGATGTATCTGGAAATTTATCAGCAAAATCAGTGCATCTACCGCCTTCTGGAAATACGTGTTCGACGAGAAATACGCGTTTTTCAGTTGTCAAAATCATATTATTTTGAAATCTCACAAATAAAAGCTATAATCAGGAAAGTGTACAGTAAATTTAATGTTGAATACGAGCCGAGAGTATAAACTTCTAACGAGGAATTTTTCGTGAGCCTAATTACAAGCAATCGGTTTAATGCTGACTCTAATTAGTACTTTTAAAATTTTTTCAGATGTGCGATGTGGTGCAGAATGTGCGTTGTGGTGCAGTGAATATCGACTTGAAACGACAAATCGGGGAGCCGAGTTCAAATTCCAGTTGAATCCATTGCATTCACTTACGCACAAATACCCTTGGAAAAGGTATTAAACCGTCTCTTCCCTCCATTTATGTGTTAAATAATAGGACAGATTGGGTTCTATAGCCTTGGCTGGCCACCAGTCTACCGCAGAAAGCGATGATAACCTACAGCGGGATAATATGCTGCCTATTCAGACATGTCTCTTTCGAGACATGATCGCCCAAGCGTGTATCGCGTATCACACTTAACTGACTGAATATAATAGTTGAAAACATGATTAAGGATTCTACTGGGCATAAAGTGGGGGATCAGTTTTATGTTGTTATGAAGTAATAAACTGATCCCCCACTAATTACTACTTAATATAATTCATCTCTTCCCGCTCTAACTATGAGTCAAATAACAGGACAGATTAGGTTCTATAGCCTTTGCTGGCAACCAGTCTACCGCAGAAAGCGATGGCAACCTACAGCGGGATAAACCTCTGCCCAATCAGTCATGTCACTTCCGAGACATGATCTTCCAAAGCGTGTATCACGTACTGCACTTAACTAACTGACTTTTGAAAATCTATTGCCAAAAAACATTTTATCTTTCACCAGATTTTTCGAGTCTGAGAGTTACTTTTAAAATAACAGATTCTTATTGACAAAACACCTCAAGCCTCTCACTTCTCTATTGCTACTTCCATGGAAAGTATTCAGACGAAATACAGTCCTGAGTTCCGCCAGTTCTAACCTTTACGGATAAGACTCGCCATGCTATGACATTTATAAGCAAACCACCATCATTCCCTTCTTATTTCATTGGTGAGATGTAAGTTCCACTCGAGCAGATTCTCACGGGCCACTGCTTTGTGGAACCGTCTCCCAAGGGGATGCTTTCCTGATCACTACAGTCTTAACCTGTTCTAGAGTTAACCGTCATCTTCCACATATATCCGCATAAACTGTACTTCTTACTCTGTATCTCGAGAGGCGCTTAGCATTGTTCAGGGTGAATATCATAATGAAAAAAGAAACCTTTAGTTTCACCAATACTAACAAGAAAACTTTAATTCTGTTGTGGATCTTCGACGCCAATTTGCTGTGGAGTTGTGGCGAAACTTTTTATCTTTCACTAGATTTTCCAAGTCTGGGAGTTACTTTTAGAATAACACTTTCTTATCGACAAAACACCGCAAGCCTCTCACTTCTCTATTGCTACTTCCATGGAAAGTATTCAGACGAAATACAGTCCTGAGTTCCGCCAGTTCTAACCTTTACGGATAAGACTCGCCATGCTATGACATTTGTAAGCAAACCACCATCGTTCCCTTCGTGATTCCATTGGTGAGATGTAAGTTCCACTCAAGCAGATTCTTCTCACGAGCCGCTGCTTTCCCGATCGCAACAGTTTTAACCTGTTCAAGTCTAAGATTAACTGATATTATTTCCACATAAAGAAGTAATTATTTACACTATTTAGATTGTTCGGACTGTTGTTCTCATCTTTGTTGACATATTCACGACATTTCGACTGCTGTACGCTCCGGCCTTCTTCAGGATCTGTCTATATTTTTCAGTTGATATATTGTAATTATTTACACTATTTACATTGTTCAGACTGTTGTCCTCATGTTTGTTGCCATATTCACGATATTTCGACCGTTGTACGCCCCTGCCTTCATCAAATGTTTAGAATTTTGAATAGAACCCTTTATTCGTTTATCGGGGTAAATTCCACATGCCATGCCTCTTCCAGATATCTTAGTATCAGTTATCTCCCTTTTAACTCAGCTCTCCATTTTTCGCATTGAATTCGCAACTATTTGGATCAAGTGCCTGGATTCCACGAAAGTTTTTTATTCACTGAGCCATGTGTCTTCAAGGAATGCAGTGTCTTGACCGAAAGAGTTGTGAGTTCAATAGCCGTGAGCAAAAAACTTGAAGAGTTAAAAGGGAGATAAATTATACTGATATATCTGGAAGAGGCATGCCATGTGAAACTGGAACACTCTACTTCGGTTGACGCAATAAAGTGTTCGGTTCAAAATTACAAGCACCTGAAAAAGGCCGGAGAGAACAACAGTCAAAACGTTGTAAATATAGCGGCAAAAATGAGGACAACAGTCCGAACAATGTAAATAGTGTAAATACTTACATTACCTCATCTGAGAAATATATAGATCCTAAAGAAGGTAGGAGCGAGAAACGGTCGAAACGTTGTGAATATGGCAACAAAGATGAGGAAAATAGTTCGAACAATGTAAACAGTGTAAATAACTACAATATCTCATCTGAATGATATAGACTGATGTTAAAGAAGTAATTTCAAACTTTAGTATCAGTGAGCTTTCAAGATATTGTGGTGATACATAAAGCGAGACCGGATGTTGGCTCTATGCCGACCAGAAAGCGAATGAATAAAAATCACCTACGCGCGGTTGAAAAATAAAAATTAATCAAATATCAAATTAACATTTCGCGAGCCTACGCAAATTTTATTTATCAGCCAATGGGAAGCCCAGAATCAAATGCAAGTATGAAATTCCAAAACAAGCTGCGTTTTGATCCAAAAGGCAGATATAAAAAGCGGAGAAAAAGCATCGTTAGACAGACGGGAAAACGAGAGGAGAAGAGTGTAATTAATATCCCCTTGACTTAAGTCGAGCGGCTACTATGCTGACCTCTTTCTTTCTCCCTGTCTCAAAAGTGCTTATTGGCCTCTTCAAAGACATTCCTCAAAAGTACTTACTGACTTGCTGACCTTAGAAGCGGCAACTTCAAAATGAACATTCCCTTACCTACAGGACGCTTCCACATTCTTAAGCCTTTTATCTCTTTCAGCATTATATTATTTTCCATGAACTCTTTAACCTCCGTTGGACTTATATTCAAGTATTATTTTAATTGTAAAAACATTAATTGAAATGTGTATATATAAATGTTATTTTATACTCAAATTGCCTTTCTTGATTTTATAATCATTTTATGAATTATCATCCCACAAACCTGCCACGGTATACAATTACCCTTCACTAGAACGGAATCCTACTACAACTAGAAAAAGAATAAATGAGATAAGATACCCGCTATAATATAACCGAGATCATTATTTGTAGCCTCATCCTGGCAACCGCACCGCCATAATCGTCTTCAATGTCTTTACTTTTTACACACCCTCGCACTTTTACACCTACTTTCATCAATCTGCGAATAGATGAATTAAGTTTATATTTTTATAATTTGATATGGGTGTGTTATTGCTTTTTAATGTTATTACTACTTGGACGGTAAAGCAGTCATGGGAAAATAATTTGCCTTGGTGCTTGTACACCTGCGAAGTCTCTCGCCTCGCCCACAACTTGAAGTCGACCTGCAGAAAATAAACCTTTATATATCTGGACTCTTACGACTGAGAATATTGTATGGAATAACTTCATGACATTTTTAGGATTAGGTAGTATATGACGGATGTGCGTTTTGGTGCAGAGGATATCGGCTCGAGACGAGAAATTGGGGAGCCGAATTCGAATTCCAGTTGAATTCCCTGCATTCGCTTACGTGCAAATACCCTTGGGAAAGGTATTAAGCCGTCTCTTCCCTCCAGTTATGGGTTAAATAACAAAACAGATTAGGTTCTATAGCCTTGGCTGGCAACCAGTCTACCGCAGAAAGTAATGGCAACCTACTGCGGGATAATCTTCTGCCTAGTGAATCATGTCTCTTTCGAGACGTGATTGCCCAAGCGTTTATCCCGTATGGCATTTGACTGACTAAATATAACAGTTGAAAACATGATTAAGGCTTCTACTGGGCATAAAGTGAGGGATCAGTTTTATGTTGTCATGAAGTAATAAACTGATCCCCCACTAATTATTACTTAATATAATACATCTATAAATATTATATAATTATTAATTAATATAATACATCTATAATAGTTGAAAACATGATAAAGGCTTCTACTGGGCATAAAGTGGGGGATCAGTTTTATGTTGTTATGAAGTAATAAACTGATCCCCCACTAATTATTACTTAATATAATACATCTCTTCCCCCTCTAACTATGAGTCAGATAACAGGACAGGTTAGGTTCTATAGCCTTTGCTGGCAACCAGTCTACCGCAGAAAGCGATGGCAACCTACAGCGGAATAATCTTCTGCCCAGTGAATCATGTCTCTTTCGAGAAATGATCGTCCAAAGCGCAGAACTTAAGGATGAGATGGAAGCGGTGTTAGAAGGAGTTTTGTAGGTCTCTTATTCAACTGCCTTCCATCCATAATAGTTGGTTGCTCTCAGGGTAGTTAGGTGACCAGATGTAACGGTGATGTGGTCACCGAAATTGTCTAACAGCCATGACTAAGTTCACGTGATTGTGTGGCATGGTGCAAAATACTGTTGCCAGACAATGTGTCTTCCACAAGAAATCCTCTTGACCCAGGGCAACACTACATCCTCAAGGCACTTGATGTAGACCTCCGTGTTGAGTGAGGCCTTGTGGGAAGATGAACAAAGACATAATCTGTTGACCATGTCCACCATAGTTTATGAATATAGAGCGAAGTACGTTATCTGTTCAATGAAACAACGTCAAAGCTTAACAATCACGAGCCAAACACTATACTGAATCTAACTATATCGCCAATACTCGGGAAAATATGGTTACCTTTATACACGTCGCATTGAATATTTTGAGCCTTTTGATTGGTTAACCCTTCTATTGGTGAACTATCAAATGGGTCAGCTCATGGCTGGCTCACTAGTATACAACAAGGGTACCCAAAAACTCCAACATAACCTGCCCATCACTAGTGTTCACTCCAAACACCGCTAGACTCATCCAACTCTTGTTTAATCTTATTCACTTATCCTTTGATTGACACCCAAACCCACGGCAGCACTATCTCCTCAAGGCCACCGTGTTGAGTCTGAAGCTTTCACCAACAAATCCGGCAGTTCTTTTCCTATCAAAACGATCAGAGTGAGTTTTCTGAGTTGCCGTTGTTTCGTAATCACTAATGTTTGTTCTGGAGTTCCCGGTACGAATTCCAAGCTTCACAGCATGCCGTTTCAAAATTTCTAGCAGAGTGAATCGCGTCAGGGTGTTCTTTTTCTCACAGACGGTGCCCAGCTGACCCTACTATAGTGTGCAATCGACAAAATCAAAAACAAACAATTTTTAAATTAAAATAATTATTTTTGATAATTTACTCTAACTGGATAATAGTTCTTGTATTATTTTATCTTTATTTTCTCTTACAATTTGTGATCTATTTATTGCCTTAAGTATTTTTATTGCCTTAAGTATTTTTATTGCACTCAGTAATTACTGTTGGTATGCTTAGCCATGTATTAGCTTGTTATATATATATATATATATATATATATATATATATATATATTATTTATCTGTTATTTCTTCTTCTTCTTCTTCTTCTTATTATTATTATTATTATTTTGTTATATATTTTATATTTGTTATTATTATTATTATTAATATTAATATTAATATTTTAACAATGCATTTTTTTATTTTTTGTTTATTTTATTTATTTATTTATATTATTTTAAGTTAATTTTAATCTTATTTTATTTTATTTTAATTTATTATATTTTATTTTTTCTAATTCATTATATTAGGTCTAATGAATGCATATCTTCGTGTTGGATTTTTTAAAATATCCTTCATTTTACGTTTTATGAATAATCTATCTGTTTGTGAATGTGTTTTCATCATTTTTTAAAAAATGCCAGAAGATTTTAGCTAACCGATGTCAATATTCGTTTGCAATGTACATCCGGCCAAAATTTAAAATTTCTCTCTCTTATCCGTTTTCATTGGCTCTTCCCTCTTTAAATTTTCTCACCTATTTTCCTCTTCACTTTCTATTTCTTCTGTATCTTTCCTTTTGCTCTTTCTTTTCCTTGTCTTGATTTCTCGTCTTATTTTATGATATTTTATTCCCTATTTCTTCCCCCAACTCCAAAATTTAAGGCAAGTGTTGTTCTTAAAAGAATTTTAAAAAATAAAAATGTTTATTGCCATCATTGTTAATTACCTAATGAGACATTGTTTTTTCAATGTCGAAACAAAATATACAATTTTGTAGTAGCTGCAGTTTTTACATATTCTAAAGTAATAATTAATAATAAATATTCATTGCTCTATTTTTATATTGAGAACAGTTTATATTAATGTTTTGAACGCTGCAATTATTTTCTTTGTTCTTATTCATTTGTGTGTATGTATATAAGTATAGGGTTAGTATGGGTGAAATATAATTCTTATATCTGGAAAAAAAACTTAAAGGAGTGATCAATACAGAGTAGAGCAAATAATATTTATTTTAAATTTTTAACATAAGTATTTTCTAACATCGCTAAAAAGTAGCTAGTTTGCTTCAACATCTCACAATCAGCACCATGTAGTGATGTTATAACATCCAGTAATGAATTAGATCACTCTGGCTATTGGGCGTGTATAATGATAATATACATACTAAAAGGTTTTCCTTCTTCTACCGAGCGCCCATAGCCCAGAGATAGAATCGACGACTGACGCCAATTCGGTCGGGTTTCAATCCTGGGTTAAAAGCAATCGGAGTTTAAATGTATTGATGAGCTGTGATACAGCGAAACAGATCTATCTGCGGATGGCTATATATATATATATATATATATATATATATATATATATGTGTCCTCAGTCAGAGTAAGTATCTATGCCTGAGGATAGACACGGTTTTGAGAAAAATAAATACTGTGAGGTGCCTGGTCCCGGGAAACGGATGCCTGAGACTGAACTACCCCATTGCACTAGAACGGTGGATCGGTGGTCGCCACCGAGGCAGGCGCAAGCAACTACCGCTGAGGCTTGATAATTTTTGGCTCTGGCCCGAATGTACATATTCTGGTTCTCCACACTAAATTAGATTTTGTGCCGCGTCACGTCTCAGTGAGGAGGTATATATCTATGTATATGATGTAATGAATATGTATACACCTTGGTTCCTCCTCACTGAGACGTGATTGGGTGGTGTCAGTCATAAATATAGATTAAGGCGAGAAGATCCAGAAGTCTTCTACTAACGATCTACCACTAGAGGTCTACGGCTATTGACTACGCCTACGTCTCAGGATACTGCATACTCCAAGTACCGTCTATTACGTCTACTTACTAGATTGTTCTACCCGGTTACATTTGCCTAAACCACTTAACTAGCACGAATGAGATATATATATATATATATATATATATATATACTATAGTCATCCGCAGACAGAACTGTTTCGCAGCTCATCAGTATGGTTAGACTCCGATCGCTTCCTAACCCAGGAACGAAACCCGACCGAATCGGCGTCAGTCGACGATTCTACCTCTGGGCCACGAGCGTCCGGTAGAAGAAGGCAGACCTTTTAGCGCGTATATCTTTACACACGCCCAATAGCTAGAGTGCTCTAATTCATTATTGAATGAGCGATAGAGAGAGAGAGAGAGAGAGAAAGAGAGAGAGAGAGAGAGAGAGATGGGAATTTAAATATAGTATAATTATTATTGTTATACTGTTTGCAAGTTAGCACGTATCTTACGCCCTGCTAATATTTATTAAAAAATGGTCATTTCCGTTTTGATCGGGGAAATACAAAAAAGACATACCAGAGTCACTTTTTGGGTTCAGGGGAAAAAGAAATAAAATAAGGCGGAGACGATAAAGATCCGAACTGTTTAACGTCTGCTTCAGTGAAATAGAAAAACGTGTCTATTTCAAATCTTTTCATTTGCAACCTCTTTTAAATAATGACCTGCATTCATACCTACAATTTTTTTTAATCGTATCACCCCGAGCAAGGCGGTAATGCCACTGATGTGCAGGGGGCTGCATAAGAGTAAAAACATTAAGTAGAAGACAGTGAAGAGGAAGACGAACCAGTTAGAAAGAAGCAAGAGAAGGATGGGAATACAGGTGTGATGACAGTTGCAATTCCTCTCCCTAGGTTATTTGCGCGTAAGTGAACACTCTTGGGAAAAATATTAATCCGTCCCTTCCCTCCAGCTATGGGCTCGAGGAGAGTAGTTAGGTGTCTAACTTTTATGTCTATTTTTCTTTAACTGATTGAAAAGCCATTAGTTTTGTAAGCCATTGTTACTCGTCTTACTTGAACCAGTAGAAATGTGGTTTTAAAGAAAATGGAAACAAGAACGACACATATGTAGCATCAGAATGGAACACTTGAAAGTTCTTGGGTACGTAATAAGAAAGAGGGGTTGGAAAATGTGACATTCTCATGGCATATTGAAAGCAAGAATGAAAGAGGAAAGCAGCCCATAACCTACTTAAGGAGCTAACGTAGGGATTAGAATATATAGCAAAGAAACAATAAGGGCTACAAAGGACAAAAAATTGTGGAGAGCTTTTATCGCCTACATTTTGAGAGAACATATCACACGGAAGAAGTTGTCTTGTCCCTGTCTTAACCACAGATAAAACTCAGCTTTTCTCTTCAAAAGATTTCAATCATTTTCTTTCTTTCTTTAATTCTTTCTTTCTTTCTTTCTTTCTTTCTTTCTTTCAACCTTTTTCTTTCTCTCTTAAAATGTTCTTTTTTCTCTTTCTTTCTTAATATACTTTGTTTCATTCTTTCTTTTTTGTTCTTTCAAAAACAAATATTTTTCATATTTTCCTTCTTTTGTCTTACTTTCTTAATAGTTTCTTCTTGTGCGCTTGACGATTACAGGATCGCCTGTTGGAATAGCATTATTCCAGTAGGTTCTCTTGGGTGAACAAGTATGATGTCGAAAGGCCTGAAACTTGTCATGACCCCAAGTCATAACATCACTGATAAGGCAATCCTGTGCAATCGTAGGAGTGTATTCATGAAAGATTTCATTCTGATTTACGCAGTGACGTCTGGAAATAGACTAGATGGCGATCGAGGAAAAGAATCGGCGACAGCTGGGGAGTGAGCTGACCGACGGAAAGATGAGGATATTAGATTAGCCCTTGAACATGTATATTACGTGAGAAATAATCCTATATTTGCTACGACGACGCGCAACAATATACACGCCCAGGGAATTTCGACAAGGGGTGGGGGAGAATGAGATTCCCGCTAGGATGGATATTACGATACCAACCCTTATGAACGTCACAAGGACTACGCCATCGATTTGAGACTGCGGAAATGAATGCATGAATCTGCGCGGCGTTAGAAACTAAACCAGGCCAGGATGAAAATGCATGGATAAAGGTGGTCAAACGCAACGTACAGGTGTATCCCCGGGTGAAACGAAATGCACAGTCGGGACTCACACCACAGTACCCAGTCCCTCCAAGTAACTCACCAAACAAATTCAGGAAAGACGAGCATCTAGTTTTTCTCTTTTTCGTCTCGTCTTGCCTGACGCGGAAGTGACGTAAAGAGTCTCTTTGTTAAGTTTTTCAATGTTTTTATTTTTCAAAATTGAGGGTAGCAGTTTTCTTTTATTTCCAAAGGAAAAAGAAAAATTCTTAGCCGACTTCCCAGTCAACCATCCCTTCCCCTTTTTTCCTTTTTTCCTTTTTTCTTTTTTCCTTTCGTTCCCCCTGCCGCTTCTGTCTTTCTGACATGGCTGAATTTTGACTTTTGAACTCTTTACCCGCGTATGGAGGAGGGGTATGTCTTCTAGTAAGAGACATAGATATCTGTCTGCTTTTCCCTTTTTACTTCCTCAAATTCCAAAATTGTTAATCCCCCCCCCCCCATTCTATTTTCCTGTGGGTGGAAGATTTTTTTTGGACTTCTGCCGGTAGAAAATCTTAGAATACATTTGAATTTGAGTAAATAAAATTTTCGTTTCGCCGTTGCTGAAGAAGCGAGGATTTCCTCGTAGAAATGGCTATTCAATGGATTTAAATATCGAAATTTTTGTTTTATTTTTCATCCTTGGCTCTGTAAATAGAATGTAATATTTGCATCAAGCCCTCCACCTTGATCAATTTTAATATTAATGAAATTAATATTAATTAGGATCAGGTTTTTGGGATTTACCAATTTGATCAGCCTTTTGGATTTCAAACACACACGCACACACACACACACATACACACACACACACACACACATATATATATATATATATATATATATATATTGTTTTTATTTAAAATAAATATAGTTGACATTGCAACACGGAAATTTCTGATTCGAGATTTTATCTCATCATCAGGTAATGTTAGCTCATTGTTGTGAAAATAATTTTCATTTGAATATAAGAAACAATACGTTTGTTATTTTTGGATGTGAGAAGACATAAAAAATTATGTATGTGTTCAGTTTAAGTAATTAGAATGGCGATCCACTTTAAATTAAAAAATAAAGTATATTTTGGGGGAAACATGATTTCTTCTTTCAGTCTTAATTGTCAGTCAATCAAAAGCCCTGTTTAGACTGCATTTCCGTTGATGTATCCATTATTGTTACAAGATTATGGTCTTAGTTTTGTCTGTATCATAACATTTTCTCAAGCAATATATATATATATATATATATATATATATATATTATAATCATATCGCCCCAAGCAAGGCATTTTACTGCCACTGTTTTGCAAAGGGTTACATACAAGGAAAGTTATGGGAAAGAGTGACAGGTTATCGGGGGTGTCAGGAAGTGGGTAAGTGAAGTATGAGAATAATGATAAGAGTGGAGTGGACGGAGAAGAGAGCATGAAAGAGAGAGTGCAGGTTAGTGAGATAGGAGATGACGATTGACTTTACATTTAAATTCTTGGAGATTGTAGCTGTCGGGAAAGCAAGTAAATAGAAGGGAATTCAACAGACGGAAAGTGCGAGAAAAGAAGCTGAAGGAGTAGAATTTGTGTTTACAATTTATTGGTTTCACAGTAAAAGTTGCTAATCTTGTGGCTCAAGTAAATTCATATAACAGTGAGCTAAGTTCATTGGATCAGAAGCCGTGAAAGTATTTGTAGAAAAGGCACAGAGACGCCACATTACGCCGGTGAGATAGTGACTGTATCGGAGCAGCCAATTCGGGATCTATCACATTACAGATATATAATTAATACGCAAATAAAGGTTTGTCACTTACCTGATTGATGTCACTTCAGCATCGCGACTTAAGAGTTTGTAGACGAACTATCCAGGAATCCCCCCCCCCATCTACTTATTAGCGGGTAAAAGCAATTGACTGCTTATAGTTTTTCAGTTTCTATGCACCAAATAAACTTATTGAAGTTTTTTTCATAGCGTATTTATGCGTGTGTGTGTGTGTTTGTGCGTGTGCATCCGTTCGAGCACGTGTGTGTGTTCTCTTTTTATAGTAAAAATATATGGAATGTATTACATTTTGTCATCTTCAAGACACACACGGAAGCACTGATTCGTAGCGCGTATGTTTCCCGCCAGACGAGCCAGACAAATAAAACAATCAAGCGCATGCGTCACACCTCAAAGTAAACAATACTTTCTGATTTGATCTCAAAATGAAAGCATCTTCAGGAAGACAACGTAATGATGAGGACATGAGTTCCACACAGATTTTTTCTTCTTTTTTTTATTTTTTTGAAGCTATTTGTTTACACAATTTGAAAAACTAGGTCAGTTATCCTGTCGATATACTCAACAGGTATTAAACTATATTCCATTTATGATTATACAGGACGCTTACACACACACACACACAGACACACACACACACACACACACACGTATATATCAGTCAGTCAGTTAAGTGCCATACGTGATACACGCTTGGGCGATCATGTCTCGAAAGAGACATGACTCACTGGGCAGAAGAATATTATCCCACAGTAGGTTGCCATTGCTTTCTGCGGTAGACTGGTTGCCGACCAAGGCTATAGAACCCAATCTGTCCTGTTATTTAACCCATAACTGGAAGGAAGAGACGGATTAATACCGTTCCCAAAGGTATTTGCGCGTAAGTGAATGCAATGATTTCAGCTGGAATTTGGACTCGGCTCGCCAATTTGCCGTTCTGAGTCGATATCCAATGCACCACAACGCATATCCTCACGTATATATATATGTATATAAAGTAATAAGAATGGAGGATGAAAAATAAAAATCCATTAATTCTTCTGACATATATATATATATATATATATACACACACACACATATATAACACACACACACACACACAATATATATATATATATATATATATATATATATATATATATACACAATATATATACACACACATACATACACATACATATATATATATTTGTACTGTTAAATATAAGAGTATATATGTTGGAGAATTTTTGTCCTTATTTTCACCTGAAATTAAAGCCAAAAATACGATATTTAGAACGGCTCATGATTAAAAATAATAGACATTAATTATCTCTAATATTTAACAGTGCATGTTTAGAAAATTATCTGCTGCCTCGATACACTAAATATATATCTATATCTACACTAAATATATATCTAAATATATATCTTTGGCTGATGTTCATGTGCTTAGCTCTTTGTTTTTTTACAACCATTTTTTTCCTTCCACGTATGTACACGGAGGGTTTTTCGAAATGAATAAAATTATAAGTTTGTGTTTATATATATATATATATATCACTTGACACAAATCTAAGTCTGACCATTTTTTTTGATCATGTTGTTTGCTCTTACACTTCAACCACTGTTTGGCTATTTATTGCCAAATTCTGTTTGCGGCACTCAGTGAATTCGAACACACTACTCAGTGGTAATGGCCAACAAGTATACCCTCGTTAACCATTACCCCACACAAAAGGCGTCCCATTTCCTTTCTACGTTTTACTTAAATCTTTTTTCCGCAAACATGTACCGAGCTGACTTGTACAGATGTACAGTTCACTTTTTATATCTGCTTAAGTTATTGACAACACTTCACCCAGTGGAATCTTTTAATATTTAACCCAAATGGTCAATACCTGAAAATGCTTAGAACATTCACAGATGTTCCCTTGGCATCCCATCATTTTTTCTCTTTCTCTTTCTTTACCTTTCTCTGAAGTGATATAACTTATGTTTTGAGTCATGAGTTTTAAGATTTCATTTTTCTAAAAAGACGTGTCATAGTGTGCGAATATCAGCTTTGAGACAAAGGATTTTGTTAGGAGTCGAAGTTGATCTTATACTCATATTGTTCTCATTTGTAGTGAAAAGAATATTTCGAAAGTAGTAAAAACATAAGCGTGCTTTAAAAAAATAAAAATAAAATTGCAAATCCTGAAATTAGATTAAAATTAGACCATGGAATGGTTAAATGTAACTTTTTTTTATATATAATCATATCACCCGAAACAAGGCATTTTACTGCTACTGTTTTGCAAGAGGTTACACAGGAGGAAAGTTATGAGAAAGAGTGACAGGTTATAGGGAGTGTCAGGAAGTGGGTAAGAGAAGGATGAGAATACTGATGAGAGTAGAGTGGACGGAGAAAGAAGCCTGAGAGAGAGAATGCAAGTTAGTGAGATAGATGACTGTTGACTTTACATTTAAATTCTTGGAGATTGTAGCTGTTGGAAAGCAAGTAAATAAAAGGGAATTTCACAGGCGGAAAGTGCGAGAAAAGAAGCTGATGGAGTAGAATTTGTGTTTATATTTTATTGGTTTCACAGTAAAAGGGTAGGGCCTAGTTGCTAATCTTGTGGCTCGAGTAAATTTATATATAGGGGTCACCAGTGAGCTAAGTTCATCGGAGCAGAAGCCATGAAAATATTTGTAAACTGCTACTTCCTTTCGAACAGTTTCTTTTTTTGTTTTTGTGTTTGCACTTCCTGCTTCTGGAACTATTTTTCGCTTACTTGCTTCCCTGATAGCTTCTTCTTCTTTTTCCTTTTCCTCTTGTGCCGTGTCCCTTCAGGACGTAGGCGATAATGGACTTCTATTTGGCTCTGTCTTTTGTCGCTCTCAAAATTCTTCCTCTTGGTATATCTTCCAAATCCCGGTCTGCCATCCATTTGCTGAGGCTTATCAAGTTGGTCTTCTGCTGATTTCTTCTCTCTCTCTCTCTCTCTCTCTCTCTCTCTCTCTCTTTCTTTCTCTCTTTTCCTCTATCCATCCTGTGAGTATTAAATTCTCCAGGCCCTCCTTCCTCATTACATGCATGTCCCAGAAACCTCATCTGTCTCTTTCTTATATTAAGTATTAGTTTTCTCCTCGTTTCCATCCTCTCCAATTCTGCTTCCTCAAGCCTCTTCTTCTTTGAGGAGATCGTCCAACATTCACTTCCATAGCGAAGGACAGACACCACATAGCAATCCAGCACTCTCTTCTTCGTTTTCAATGAGATTCTCCTGTCCCTCAGAAGATTGGTTAGTTTTTGAAATTCGTCCTTGGTCATACCAACACGTCTCTGGATTTCAACATCGTACTTTCTATCCATTGTCAGAATACTGGCAAAGTATTTAAATTTCTGTTATAGTGGAACATCCTGCCATCCCCGAGAATGGAATGTTCTAGACTATAAAGGACGGTGACAAGCGGAGAGAGAAACCGTCTTAGGTGAAGGCATTCTGTATTTGATAGTTTATTCCGCTCCTCCTCGTTGATTGCTTATCTGTATCTTATTGTTAATTGTATTGTAGTACAGTAAATCCGTTATATCGTATTCCTGTGTCGAGTACCATTCTTCCACTAATATTTACACTGATATTCCTTTCCGAGATATATCATTTTCTTTACTTGTTTTATTTTCTGCGTTTAAGTTCATAAAGTCTAGGTGCCACAGATTATATTGAATCCAATGCTACGTCTACTAATAAGAAAATAGGTTCACTGAGTCATGCTAGGCAATTTTTCTCCCCAGAATCCGTTTTACATATTCATAAGTCTGAATATTACTCCAAATAAGTCCCGATGTTCTTGCTATAGATTTAGTGATTCTTGATGAAATCCAAGTAAGAATCAGCAATATTATTGCTCCTGACCTGGCATATCGTCGATGCTTTGAATATTGCTGGCGCATATGGTCCGGTACTCTTGCTGCATAATTAGAGATTCTTGATAAAATCCAAAGAATCAGCAATATTATTGCTCCTGACCTGGCATATCGTCGATGCTTTGAATATTGCTGGCGCATATGGTCCGGTACTCTTGCTGCATATTTAGAGATTCTTGATAAAATCCAAAGAATCAGCAATATTATTGCTCCTGACCTGGCATATCGTCGTTGCTTTGAATATTTCTGGCGCATACGGTCGGTGCTCTTGCTGCATATTTAGAGATTCTTGATAAAATACAAAGAATCAGCAATATTGTTGCTCCTGACCTGGCATATCGTCGATGCTTTGAATATTGCTGGCGCATACGGTCGGTGCTTTTGCTGCATATTTAGAGATTCTTGATAAAATACAAAGAAACAGCAATATTATTGCTCCTGACCTGGCATATCGTCGATGCTTTGAATATTGCTGGCGCATATGGTCCGGTACTCTTGCTGCATATTTAGAGATTCTTAATAAAATCCAAAGAATCAGCAGTATTATAAGCCTTAGCCTGGACCCTTAGCTTCAGTCATTTTTTCACTACATTAATATCACTATGCCTTTTCTATGAATTATTTCCTGGTAATTGCTTGGATGTACTATGGTAACTAGACTTTCTAAATTTAAGCTTAGTACTAGATTGTTGTCAAGGTCTCACATTTCACAGTTGAATTAGCTAGATGCAACTCTAGATTCTATGCTAGTAGTTTCTCTTCTCGCACTTCTTGCTTGCAGAACTCTCTTCTGGATCCATGCTTTCCAGCTCACTAACCCTAAACCCTAACCCTAACCCCTACCCTAACCCTAACATAGACATAAAGTGATGAGACCTTACAGTCAAGCTAGTACTGAGCTTAAAGTCTAGCTACCACTGTGTTCATCAGAACAACGACAATGAAAAATATTTATAGAAAAGTTACAAGGAAGCTATATTACACTAGAGGGAAAGTGACTAAAGCTGAGATGCCATGTCTGCACCAATAATATTGCTGATTTTTTTGATTTTATCAAGAATCGCTTAAATATACGTCAGGGGAACCTGGACCATATGCAACAACAATATTCTAAGCATTGGTGAATGGTAAACTTATAAGTATATCCTGATGTTAATATAAATTTCCTTTTCGTTTCCATACCCTCCGAAACTCCGTCGTTCCTAACATGTTCAGTCCATGGTATCCTCAGCATCCTTCTGCAGAACCAAGTGTTTCCTGCTTCTTTGATGAGATTGTCAAGCATTCGCTGCCATGTTGAAGGACACACATCACATAACAAAACAATACCCTCTTCTTTGTTTCCAATAAGCGTTTCCTGTCTTTTAGTGCTCTGGTTAGTTTTTGAAATACGTCCTTCGCAATGCCAATGCGTCTTTGAATCTCAACATCGCACTTTCCATCCTTTTTTCCAGCTATTTAAATTTTTTTACCTGTTTTATTTTAGTTTCTCCGACCTGCATCTTGGGGTCTTCTTTTTACAATCTCCAAAAATTTAAATGCATCGTCAATTGCCATTTTCTGTTTTCTTGAACCCTGTTCATCTTTTAGCCTTTCTTCTCTACCCCTGTACCCTGTCTTTCCCTCACTTTAGTCACCTGAGTACTAATAGCGGTTCCACCTTGCTTGGGGTGAAACGATTAAAAATAAAAAATTAAATAATAATAATTATAATAATTTGGGATATCTTCATTGGTTGAAATGAAATTACGGATGATATTTTTTTAAATGTTAAGTATGACATAAAATAGCAAGAAAAATATATTTAATATAATCTTGGATTAATTTAATAATCTTGGAAAATATTGCAAAACAATTATTTGCATTGTTCGAACTGTTGTTCTCATCTTTATTGTTATATTCACGACGTTTCGACCATTGTACGCTCCTCATGGTCCAGTTGATAAAAGCGTTGATTGGATCCAGTTACTTGACGGAAAGCGTCGTGAGTTCAATACCTGGCGATAGTGGTGGCGAACAAAAGACATAGAGAGTTGAGTTAAACGGAGATAGCTAAGACATCCGAAAGTAGCATGACTCATGGAATGAGAACAATCTACCTCAGTGAACGAAATAAAGGGTTCGGTTCAAAGTTCTTGTCACCCGAAGAAGGTCGGAACGTACAACAGCCGAAACGTCATGAATATAACAGTAAAGGTGAGGACAACAGTCCGAACAATGCAAACAATGTAAATACCCCATCTCAGAAATATAGACAAATGGCAAAACAAATGTAAAAACTGCGTGTTAAAAGATAATATATATATTTTTTCATTAATGCATGTTTCTTTAAATAATATAGACAAGTGTTGTCTATTTATTTTATGTAAATTATTTTCATATTCTCTGGTAAGCTAAATAGCATTATCATTAAATGAAAAAAGAAAATTACAATATTGATACATAATTTTTTAATAATCTAATCTAAGCTTTCGGCTTGCATAATCCATTTTCAAAGCTGTCAAATTACTTTATATATTATAACCACGGACAAACGATAATGATAAACTGTTTTTGTCTACATAGAAGATTTCCAAGCAACAACAAACTCGTGCATTTAAAACGCTGGAAGTGAATGTCGCATCACAGTTCGTGACGTCACACATGACCAAGCGAGAGTGAAAACAAGAAATATTAAGTATGGGAAGCCATTGGAATAAATCAATGGCTTTTGTTATTCATTATAGGCATTTAAGGATATCTGTGGAGATCTCATAGTTTATCTTGTTCAGCGTAGGTTTCAACTGTTTTATGTATATAACTTCGAGAATTTTTAGTATTTGTTTATTGTTTTCATGTTTAAGTATTGATGTGTTTTCAACTGTGTATGTGGCCGGGCATGGTGTTTTAAATGCCTAAAAATGTTAGAATTATCGTCCAAGTGTAGTGTCAAGCGTCGTGAAAGCGAGTTTGTGGTGTGACCAACATAAATATTATTTAATCCGTTGGAGATTCAAATAAAATTATATATCAATATTGTAATTTTCTTTCTTCATTTAATGATAGTGCTATTAAGCTTATAAGAGAATATGAAAAACATTTACAACACTTATCTATATTATTTAATATATATATATATATATATATATATAATTCAAGAAGTAGTGGGAGGATTTGAACAATTATTAAGTAAATCATCGAGCTTTATATTCGACCTCAACAGAATGCAGAAAGCACTGGACGGCCGTTTCGTCCTTTTATCCTGATAGTGGATGCGCACTGCTGAAGAGTGCCAAATACAGGACGAAACGGCCGTCCAGTGCTTTCTGCATTCTGTTGAGGTCGAATATAAAGCTCGATGATTTACTTAATAATTGTTCAAATCCTCCTACTACTTCTTGAATTATATCTCTGTGCTTCAACCACGAAACACGCTATGGATTTAGCGGCTTGGTTGCGGGAGTCGTTGCTTGGGGAGGCACTATCCTATGGGTAAAGGAGCTTGGATTAGTTCCACCACGGAATTCGTGATGAGCGGCGCACTTCATCGAGCTTAATTCGTTACCTCTTCGTGGTGCAGTCGGTATAACATCAGCTTAATAACCAAGACTGTCTGGGTTCGATTCCTGGTAGTGGATGCGCACTGCTGATGAGTCCCAAATAAAGGACGAAACGGCCGTCCAGTGCTTTCTGCATTCTGTTGAGGTCGAATATAAAGCTCGATGATTTTCTTAATAATATATATATATATATATATATATATATATATATATATAGTAATCCGTAGAGAGATCTGATTCGCTGTATCACAGCTCATCAGTACAGTACGGTTAGACATCCAAGATTGAAACCCGACCAAATTGACGTCAGTAGGCGATTTTACTTCTGAACAATGGTCACTCGAATGAAGGATGTGAACTTTTAGCATGTGGTATACTATGTACACATACGCCTCTAACTAAAAGTGTTCTAATTCATTATTGAATGAACGATGTGTAGATGCTAGAGTAGCTACTGTTTTTTCAAAGTCTGCTATTCTTCCAGAGTCCTCTATCAGGTTGAGAGAGCATATATATATATATATATATATATATATATATATGTTCTCATTACGATTGAGCTCTCTTGAGAAGAAAATTTTAAAAAACAGTTTCCACTTCTGCGAATATGCGTGACTCTTCAGAAATGAATTGAGTTCTTTCGGTGAATGGCGTGTGTATACACTGCTTATATACAAGACGTTAAATTTTCCATGCGCCTATGGCTTAGTGGATAGCGACTCCGACTGACACCAAATCGGTCGGGTTTTAATCCCAGCTAGAAGGAAGTTGATGTGTCTAGCCACACTAATGATCTGTGATACAGTGAAACAGGCTTGTATGTGAATGTCTATATATATATATATATATATATATATATATATATATATATATATACGAATGGGATTTAAGCTGAAATTTCCTGGCAGGGATGAATGCATCGATGCCAGCCTTAACCCAGGAGGAGACCTCTGATGCACAGTCTTCGATGGGAAGGCTAAAAACATTGTTCCAAGGGACGTCGCAGAGGAAGTCGCGGAACGAATCCCAGTCTGCTCTTTGATAGCAGTAGGATATTCTGTTAGTCTGGGTTTCTTGGGTAGGGGTGGCGTGGAACGAGTTGTTGACAGAAACTATGGCGTGGTCAGAATTTCCAAGAGGGCAGAGCTGTCTGGTGGAGCAAGAATTTGGGGTGGAAGTGAAGCAGAGGTCTAGTAGCGAGTCCCTTCCGATAGGGCTATTGAAAAAACACGTAAGGGATTGGGAGATGGAAAAATTAAAGGTGTGGACACCAGCAGGGTCGGTTACAGAGTTTTCCAGCTACTTTGTGTGGTGGGCGTTAAAGTCGCCAAACACGAAAATATGGGCAGATGGGTGCGAAGAAATGGCCTTGTCGATATTGTCAGAGATGCTGTCAAGCACCGAACAGTCAGTGGAGGAGGGGGAGCGTTAGAGGAAGAAGAGATAGCTAACAGAGCTTAGAAGTGAGAGACGGAAGCCCGTCCATGCGCGATATGGCACGACAGGAACCCCGATATTATTCAACTGTTGATCAGAGCAGCTTCTCAAGACGCTACGCAAGAGTTCGGGCTCCTAACTACCAGTCGGAAGCAGCAACCAGGAAACTGCCAACCCGGTACCCTCAGAATAGAGAGATATTGCTACCACACTCACTGATTCGTCTGGAATCCATACACCCGATTTCCCATCTAGAACTGAGGCCCAATTGAATGACGTCCACATCACGCCCTCGCCGATTTCTAGCATAATCTCAAAATTGGACCCTCACAAAGCGAGTGGTGGGGATGGAATTCCAGTCATAATTTTGAAGAATTGTGCCCTTGAACTCTCCTCTATCCTTTCTAATCTCTACAACCTCTGCCTATCTTCCCCCTGCTTTCCTGCCAGTTGGAAGTCTTCTTCTGTGGTTCCAATATTCAAGAACACTGGTGAACCATCGGACCCCGCAAATTACCGCCCCATCAGCCTTCTTCCGATCTTCGGCAAAGTGTTCGAAGCCATTATCAATGCCAAGGTCGTTCAGCATCTCACAGCCCACGGGTTCCTCTCGGACAAACAGTATGGCTTCCGCTTCACCAGGTCCACTGCTGACATGCTAACGACCATCACCGAGTATATATACCAGGCTCTCGACAAGAATGGTGAAGCCCGAACCGTCGCCTTGGATATCTCTAAAGCATTCGACAGAGTATGGCATGCCGGCCTTCTACGGAAACTGCGAAGCTATGGCATAACTGGACTTTTGTTGGACTTAATCCGGTCATTCCTCTCTAACCGCACACTGAAGGTGGTATTAAACGGACATGCCTCCCAGAACTACCCTACAAACGCGGGTGTACCCCAAGGCTTTATCCTAGGTCCTACGCTCTTTCTAATCTATATCAATGATCTCCCCGATATCATAAGATCACAAGTAGGCATGTACGCCGATAATACCACAGTTTACTTTCGCCTCGATCAAAAATCTGGTGTAGGTGACGAGGCGACTCTCGCTGCCGAGCTTGAGAAGGACCTCCAATACGTGGTGGATTGGGGTAAGAATTGGCTCTTTAAATTCAATTCTTCCAAAACGAAGCTGCTGTCAATTAACCACCACAGACAACAGCACCTCCCTCCCATTAGCATGGAACAGGCTTGCCTCCCAGAGAGTAAATCACTACGCCTGCTTGGCCTGACACTCTCAACGGACCTCAAGTGGAATGACTACGTCGAATCCATTGCTAAATCCGCAGCTATGAAAGACGGCTCTCTGTGCAGGGCCCGGAAATTCTTTCCGCCTGAATCTATCCTGCAATTATATAAATCCACCATGCTACATCTGGTCGGGTGCCCCTTCTATTCTCCTAGGGCTTCTTGACAAAATACAGCGAAGAATCTGTAATGTGATTGATACCGACTTGGCTGACCGCCTGCAGTATCTCTCTCATCGGCGTGCCTCTTCTATAAATACTTTCATGGCTTCTGCTCTGACGAACTTAAATCACTGGTGCCCCCCAGATGTGAATTTGCACGAGATACTAGATTGGCAACTAGGTCCCACCCTTTTACAGTGAAACCGATGAAATGTAACCGCAATTTCTACTCCAACAGCTTCTTTCCTCGCACTTCCCGCTGTGGAATTCCCTACCGCATGCTTGCTTCCCCGACGGCTACAACCTCCAGGAGTTTAAATGTAAGGTCAACAGACACCTCCTAACACACTAACTCACACCCGCTCTTTTCAACTCTCTCCCTATGTACATCCTAAGTCGTCTATCACCCTCTTTCTGACATTTCCTATACCCAATCCCTCTATGTAACCCCCTGCACTATAGTGGCAGTGGAATGCCTTGCTTGGGATGACACGATTAAAATATATATATATATATATATATATATATATAAACTTATTCATAAATGGAACTTTGTCTTTGAAAATTTACGCAGTTGTATTATAAGCGTCTGCGAGTGTTCTTAGCTAGGTTTTGTGTCGAGGTACCCTCGATAAATATCGAAAATCGATAATCGAAAAAATCGGGTTATTTAAATAAAATTCGACAAAGACATAAGAAACGATATTCAGAAGTTTCAAGGTTGCATTTGTTACAATAGTGCAGAAAATCGATAATATATATATATATAAAAGGCAAGATGTTTGTGTATGAGTCTGTTTATCTGCCTGTATATCTGTATTTTTTTTCAGCCCTTTTATTTTAGGTTTTACTTCGGGTTTGGCTCTAAGTAGGTATAATTGTAGTTCTTAGTCTCAGCCTGATACCGTTTACTCAGACGACTTATTTAGCTTTCAAAATTCGGTTTACGACAAAAAAAAACTTATTTGATATCGATACCAGGAAATCAAAATTCTCTTACATCCATTCATTTTTCTTTCACTCTATGGTTTCGCTTTAACTGGAAACAACTATTGCTTTTTAGTCTTTCGTGCCAACGTCCAAAGTGTCTGAGCTCCAGAACCATGGATTAGTTTTAAAGCTGTCATTACACCCGAGTAGCGCCGGGCTATACTGCTAGTATATATATATATATATATATATATATATATATATATATATATATATATAAATTAGTCATTCTATTTAGCAAAATATCTTCTCACATTTAGATTGAAATTCATAAGCACTTTGTGGAGTGATTATAAGCTAAAGTGTAGAATGTGAATCTGCTGTACGAGTCAGAAATTCTTTAGAAAATTGCATTTCTTTTACGATTGGAGACGAAACTGAGCAGATATGAAAATTTCGAGAGTCTTTCATGAGAAGAATTTCGCTTAAAGTTAGCATTCATCCTTGTCTGACCGGCAAGATTCTTTATAGCTCAATCGGTCTTGAGCAAGTCAGATCTAACGACAATTCTCTCTGCATAGTGGAGACACAGGTTTCGATTCCTGCAGGATAACGCATATTTATTCTTAACCCAATGTCCTCAGGTTTTAGAACATAAAATTTTTCTTCCAATCGGTCAATATTTGGAAATTAATTTTATTGATGAATCAATATGTCCTTACTACATATATAACAATGATTTTATATAATGATTTATACCCATTATTTTTTTTTTACAGATTTTATGTTTTCCTCAAATGGGGACACTGGGTGAAAATGGGTTTATAAGATTTATCGTATATTCAGATCAGTAGACGAAAATAAATAATTATGCTGTTTAATAAGTCAACGGAGCGGCTAGTAAAATATGAGTATCCCCTAAAAATAACGTCTGAAGTGATAAAATCTGTTTGATAAATAAAATAAAAAAACTAACAAACATTTAGATAACGGTTTTATAACATTTCACGGAGGATAGATTTTCTCAGTGACAGTTTCAAGTTTTTTTTCAGGTGTGAGCAGCCTTTGATATTTGAAATCACACGACCATCGGTCAAGAGCGAGGGAAAATTTACTCGCCACAAAATTATTTTACTCAACCGAATCCATTTTCTTAATAGTCGCCTTATGTGAACATAGCAGGAATCGCTGACGGAAAACAAAAAATGAAATTTTAATTAAAATTTCGAACGTGTTAGATTTTAAAATTAAAAAAAAAAAAAACAACAAAATTTGATCTTTCCTCTTAATAATAGCATAAACGTTTTGATTATAAAACTTTTTATTATTTAGTTTGAGACCTTTTAACATCATGATATGCTGGTTTTATTTGGCAATTGAGTGGAGGTGTCTAAATTTGTAGTTTCTTTCTTCTATTTGACTACAACTTCTATTTCATAGATGATTAAAAAATAACAAATCTGATTTTCTCAACGATTTTCTATAAAAAATGACTTACTTGTATAATTTGTTTTTCGGTACGTGGTTGAAAGAGGTATTTTTTTTTTTTTTACTTTCTTTCAATTGTTTGTTTTTACTTTTCGTAAGCGGGGAGGAAATATAGAATAATATTTTTTCAAATGAGTTTCTAAAAATCTGTGAACGTCTTTAATCTGGGTGACTGAAACATTTGGCTCCACTCTGGAAGCGATAATTTAGCGAATGTTTACACTGAACGGCACGATAGAAGCCAAAACTTCAATAATGTCATTGTAAGTCATTCTAAGTAACTTGTGAATCTTCAATGACGTACTTTTTGGTTGTAAAAGAAATCTGATTTCCTTTTTCTATATTTGAACGGACACGCTTCATTGCAAGATTTTTAATCGACCGCAGGCGACTAAAGCAATAAACTTTAATCGCTCAATTAAGTTTTTAATCGACAGTTTCGATTGGGCTAGTGAAATCTCAAAGGCTGGGTGCGAAAGAGAAGCAAATTCGTCACCTCAAGAGCAGCTTCCGTTTTTAGGGAACCAACTGTAATGACGAATATACCATCCGAACTAACCATTCCTGAGCATAACAGGTGATGAAAGACAGTTTACAATATAGTAAAAATGGCGATAATGTTCCATGCAAAGATACAAAGATACAATTGCCAAAGATACATCTCCAGAAGCTATCCCAAACCTGTGTTCCTTCGAAGAAAAGTGATGTTGTGCGTGCGTGCAGTGGGGATTGTCGGGGTTATTATTCATTTAAAGTTTTTAAAATGCAATAAAACATTAGTGCACATTTATACATCCATCAGCTACAACGTGTCCATAAAATGTTGGTTGAAAAACGCCCAGCGCTCTTCAATAGAAAAAATGTTGTTCTCATCTATGACACCTCAAATTCGCATACTGTGAGAATCATTCAGTAAAGTGCCATACGTGATACACGCTTTGGGCGATCATGTCTCGAAAGAGTCATGATTCACCGGGCAGAAGATTATCCTGCAGTAGGTTGCAATTACTTTCTGCGGTAGACTGGTTGCCAGCCAAGTCTATAGAACCCAATCTGTCCTATTATTTAACCCATAACTGGAGAGAAGAGACGGATTAATATCTTTCACAAGGGTATTTGTGCGTAAGTGAATACAAGGAATTTCAAGTGGAATTCGAACTCGGCACCCCGATCTCTCGTTCCGAGTCGATATCCACTGTACTAGAACACCCATCTTGTACCACACCGCATACTATGAGAATAGCAGAGCGGAAAAAAGATCGGCACTCGGTTTGTCTCTTCTATCCCACGCTTGATATTCACCTGATCTTTCACCAATCGAGTATTACTGTTTTTGATTCCAACAAATATTTTCTCAAACGAAAACCAGAGTTAGTCGAACACTTTTTCACATCAAAATGTGTTTTAAAATGATCATGTTTGCTAAATAACAGGAATAGTGTGTTTGTAGTTAAAGTCTGTGAGAACCAAAAGCTAGCAGCTGTAGCTATGACTCGGCAGATCAATCAAAAAGAACGGCTGAACCAAACGACCTGAGAACAACTTGCAGGTGGATCGTTAAAATTCTTCCGCACTCTGATATATATCTCTGCCCCGCTAATTGATGACCTGCTAGTAATTGTCAAACCGGACAAGATTCAAACCATGTTTAAAATTAGGTACCTAAAAAAAAGAAAAAGAAAAAAAGATACCTAAGGTTTAAAATACATTTTAAAAATAAAAATCTTACTTGAAGCTTTTTATCTTAGTTTTAATTCCAAGTTAACAGATTAAATTTAATATTTCCAATAAGCACAATGCTTTGTGTTGTTTCAAACTGAATTTAATAGTCATTGGGATTATCTTTGTTAAATCACTAGAATCGTCCATATTGACAAATCTGTCAAGAAATAATTCCCTTTATTAAAACTTTTTCAAAAATAAAATATACTTTTATAAAACTTTATTTGAAAAAGAGTAACTGATTTAAAATCTATTTACAAATATTACTTTTTGTTTGAAATATCATAGAACAGCAAGTTGTACAGAGAGGTGGGTGTTTTATGAAATGTTGATACATTTATCGATAGCGTAATGTTTAGCATTTTTAAGTAAAGGACTCACAACTGTAAAAATTACTTAAATACGGTGTGAATGCTTTTTTTATAAAAACTTTTCCTTACCCAGTTATCTTTAAAATTAGTAAAAATATTATAAGTACTCTATTGAATTTTATGTAGTTTGGTTTTATAGTCTTATTTACGAAGACGCTTGTTGAGGAAGTTGTGAATTTAAAATTTATAGGTAATTTTCTAATTACCTATAAATTTGAAATTTACGATAGTTTCTGGTCGTATCTTTTCATAATGTCATATATGGACGGACGTCTGTATTTACAAAAACCTTCGCGTTTATAAAAAGCACAAAAATAGTTCAACATTCTTTTTAAAATAATTGTAATAATAATTAGTAAATATAGTTTTTACTTAATAAGAACATCACCTAACTGGTACAAATTAATACAGAAGTTTAAAAGATTTAAAACTTTATAAGTTATTGTAATTAGTTTTTAAAAATGGAAGACATTTGTTGTAACAATTTATTTTTCACCGAAAAAAGTTATCTTAAGACTACAATGTTCTAAATATTCGTAAAACAATTAAAAACATTTCTAATTAAAGAATGTCTTAGTTTTATTTCAGTTTTTATTTTTGTAATTCATAGATTTTCAATAAACGAGGGCCCTGTTTGAAAAAAAATAAATTTTAATGATTTCAATTACTTATTTATAAATGGAACTTTACACAGTTGTATTATAATCGTCTGCGAGTGTTCTCAGCTAGGTTTTGTGTCGAGGTACCCCCGATAAATATCGAAAATCGACAATCGAAAAAATCGGGTTATAGAAGGACTGGTCCGATTTTAATCAAATTTGATACACTCATAGACAAAGACATAAGAAACGATATTCAGAAGTTTCAAGGTTGCAGTTCTTACAATAGCGCAGAAAATCGATAATATATATATATATATATATATATATATATATATATATATATATATACGTCCAAAGTGTCTGAGCTCCAGGACCATGGATTAGTTTTAAAGCTTTTATTACACCCGGGCAACGCTGGGCTATACTGCTAGTGTGAATATATATATATATATATATATATATATATACGATCGGTAAATTTTCGCAATTATTTTATTAGGTGCTTTTGGTAAATTGCCGCAATTATTTTATTATTTCAAATATTCTTTAGGCTGAGTCTGAGCTCCAGGACCATGGATTAGTTTTAAAGGTTTCATTACACGCGGGCAACGCTGGGCTATACTGCTAGTAACTAATATAAACAGTAAGCTTTACAAAATTTCATTTCCCGAAATTTCATAAAATAATTAAAGTGAGAGGATAAACAGATATAGAAAAACATTTTTACTAAAATTTTCTAATAAAGGAACGTTTCTAAAATAATTTGATTCATTTGTGAATAAGCTCTAAAAGTTTCATCAATTTCAATTATCTAACTGAATTTCCAATTATCTGCTTTTTGCAAGAACTTGCGAATCAGTATGTTTTTAAACGCAAAATGACGCTCACATATCCGTTATAAATTTCTGGTTACCAAATGACATAAGTAAAAAACATTTTAACCAAAATTTCTGATGTTAAAAAAAAGGATCAAAAAATATAATTTTTAGAATCAAAAATTCCTTTTGTCTTTCTTTTTAATAACAGCCCAAAGATTCTGACGATAAAAGTTTATTTTGTTAACTTTTCAAGTATTTATTTATCATGTATGCTCATTTTTAGCGATTCTTTAGTGATACTTGTATAAAAATACTAGCAGTATAGCCCGGCATTGCTCGGGTGTAATGAAAGCTTTAAAATTAATCCATGGTCCTGGAGCTCAGACACTTTGGACGTTGGCACGAAAGACTAAAAAGCAATAGTTGTTTCCAGTTAAAGCGGAACCGTAGACTGAAAGAAAATCGAATGGATGTAAGTCAAATTTTGATTTCCTGGTATCGATATCAAATTTTCTGCACTATTGTAAGAACTGCAACCTTGAAACTTCTGAATATTATTTCTTATGTCTTTGTCTATGAGTGTATCAAATTTGATTAAAATCGGACCACTCCTTCTATTACACGATTTTTTTGATCATCAATTTTCGATATTTATCGGGGGTACCTCGACACAAAACCTAGCTGAGAACACTCGCAGACGCTTATAAGACAACTGTGTAAATTTTGAAGAAAATCGGTTCAGCCGTTTCGGAGTCTCTAGGTAACGGACACACACACACACACACACACACACACAAAGTTCCATTTATAAATAAGTTTAGATTCATTAAAAAATATATTTATATACCTAGAATACGTCTTTTTCTTAAATTTTTCTCTTACCAACTACGCACCATAAATAAGAATAAAAATAATAAAAGATTTAAAACTTTTTTAAAATTATTATTTAACCAGATTTTTTTTCTGTGTGATCTTCACCTATTTGACTTCAATTACGAAACGCATTTCCTTTCATGTTAAGCAGCTGTACCTAGTAATCGTCTGGTTCCTATGTGCGACCGTCTATAAAATGTTTATAAATAATTTCAAAGAAAATTGTGATAAGAAGTTTTTTTTCATTAACGTTACAGAATTAAGTCGTCCAAAGTATTTAAACCTGAATTTCTGGAGTTAACTGAAGCGAACGGTTTGTCCTAATTACATACTCTGATAGGATACACGTGACCTAAACTGATTCCCCCGTGACTGTATAATTTAAGGTCAGTTGGAGGGTGTGATGATTCAGGTAATTTTATTGGCTTAGGTTTGTTTCTGATAATTGGCGTAGGTAAATGTCATTAGAGAGCCGAGTTTGAATTTTAGTCGAGTATATTATATTCATTTACGCTCAAATACCGTCTCTTCTCCCACCAATTATGAGTTAAATATCAGGAGAGACTGGACCCTATGGTCGTATTTGGTAAGAAATCAAAGAACAATTCTGAATTCAAAACTGTAAAGAATACCTAAAATAAAATATGCTGAACGGAAGACATTGAATAAGAATTGGGCCAACATCCTTTTATGTATTTGTCTATATTTCTGAGATGAGGTTGTATTTACAGTATTTACATTATTCGGACTATTGTCCTCATCGCTGTTGCCATTTGTACGACGTTTAATAATAGATCATTTTATTTGTCTATATTTCTGAGATGAGGTTGTATTTACAGTATTTACATTATTCGGACTATTGTCCTCATCGCTGTTGCCATTTGTACGGCGTTTAATAATAGATCATTTTATTTGTCTATATTTCTGAGATGAGGTTGTATTTACAGTATTTACATTATTCGGACTATTGTCCTCATCGCTGTTGCCATTTGTACGACGTTTAATAATAGATCATTCTATTTGTCTATATTTCTGAGATGAGGTTGTATTTACAGTATTTACATTATTCGGACTATTGTCCTCATCGCTGTTGCCATTTGTACGACGTTTAATAATAGATTATTCTATTTGTCTATATTTCTGAGATGAGGTTGTATTTACAGTATTTACATTATTCGGACTATTGTCCTCATCGCTGTTGCCATTTGTACGACGTTTAATAATAGATCATTTTATTTGCCTATATTTCTGAGATGAGGTTGTATTTACAGTGTTTACATTATTCGGACTATTGTCCTCATCGCTGTTGCCATTTGTACGACGTTTAATAATAGATCATTCTATTTGTCTATATTTCTGAGATGAGGTTGTATTTACAGTATTTACATTATTCGGACTATTGTCCTCATCGCTGTTGCCATTTGTACGACGTTTAATAATAGATCATTTTATTTGCCTATATTTCTGAGATGAGGTTGTATTTACAGTATTTACATTATTCGGACTATTGTCCTCATCGCTGTTGCCATTTGTACGACGTTTAATAATAGATCATTCTATTTGTCTATATTTCTGAGATGAGGTTGTATTTACAGTATTTACATTATTCGGACTATTAATGTTGTTTTCCTTTGTCGCGAAACTCATCCTGTGAGTATCAAACTTTATAAGCTTTCTTTTCTCATTATAGGCCCGAGAAATTTCAGATCTCACTTTCTTATGAAATATAAGTGCCCTTTTTGATTACATTTTCTATGAAGCTTCGTCGTTGCTCACATGTTCGGTCCATGGTATTCTCAGTATCCTTCTGTAGAATCATATTTCTGTTGCTTCAAGTCTCTTCTTCATCTGTCGAAAGATTGTCCAGCATTCACTGCTATATAGCAGTGATTGCCATTACGTGACAGTTCCGTACTATTTTCTTTGGAATTAAAAAAAAAATTAACCCAAATCTAAGATTTCCTGACTATAATAGGCTCATCTCACCGCGCTTTCATACTGGTGAAGTTTATGTTCATCAGTGGTTGAAACAAGAAATGAAATTGCGAAAAAAAAAAAAGTCGTCCATAAAAAAAATGACAACTATTTATCTTTCCTGCTTGTTCCGTCTTCCCGGTATCTCGACCGAAAAAGGCTGTTCTTTCAAATTGGACAGGCAGCCAGGTTCGGCAGCTTCAACAACGCGTTACAAATGACTCATATGTGGGACAGAAGTCAATGGTGTTATCAGTCTACACGTAGGCAAACAGACACATAACTCAAAGCGGTGCAAAACAAAGACAATATGCAATTATTTAACGAGATGAAGGCGACAGCAACTTCAGGCGACTGTGCACACACGATGGGTTACATTTGTCCGAATTCTAAAAGGTCTTACAGAATGTAGTTGTATTAAGGCTTTAAATATGGACATTATATAACTCCTTCACTGACCCTAATATAAGATGTCAAACCCGAAAATACTGGGAATTAAAAGAAAACAACCTAAATCCACAGATAAAGTGGAAGCTGATGGGCAAGGCTAGGACTCCTAATAGCTTAAGAGACAGATGTAATCTATGTTTAACAGAAAAAAATTAAGATTTGAAATTTCAATATCAGAATGTACTTCTGAATAAGCGTAGAGAGATCATTAGTAGATGTCGTCATAGAAATAAATATAAATTACAATAATTATCTTATTCTTCCAATAAGTCACAATAAGGTTTTTTTTTTAAATTTGGCTAAGTAGTTACCCTTTCCCCCTACCTACCACTACTAACCCAATGGTCAAGCCACATACCTCCCACTACCATAAAAAAATTACTACTAAGATTCCGCTAGCTTAGCTCTCTAAAAGCCAATATCTCCAACCCCTTCCTTTACTAGACCAAGTCTCCAGCATTAGAATTTTTCCTCATCCTTTGTTTAAACGGGGTTGACAATGAATGTCTTAAAATGACATGTTGAAAATGGCCTTTTCTCCTCTAAATTTAATCTGAATATATATATATATATATATATATATTAAAAAGCTCTGCTCAAAGATAAAGAAGAAAAAAAAATACTCACCGTAAAGTGGTGGCTCGAAAAATACAATCACAACAAGAGCAAATGAAATAACAAAAAAGACTAAGAGGTTATTGCTACTCGCTCTCCAGAGCTAATTGAGGACAAAATACATATAAATATGAGCACAATGAATAAAAAAATCGATGAAAAATACCACCAGTGAATCAGCAGTATAAATCAGATAGAGATTATATTTAAAAACAAAAATCATTCCGTTTACTTACAGGGGTAGGCTGTTTAGACTTAATATAAATGCTCTCAAGAATTATCAGATGGTAATGTGAATGTTCTTTGCTGATTATAGTGAAACACAGAACCAGAAGTATTAACAAGCGTAAGAAGTCCTCGGTGTGACGATAAACTACATCCAGCAGTAAAGCCTCTAATCGGGAAATTGTAGGTTTTGAAGAGTGTAGAACTGCCTCTTAATTGAAGTTGTTTCCAAGTCTACTCCTGTCCCGGGTGGCAGCGCCTGTTAAGGTCCCAGCTATGGGCAAATAGTTAAACCCGAAACAAAAGCCTATGTATGTTTAAAAATACATTTTTGTAGTAAAAATACCAGCAATATATTTTGTGACGAAATAATTTACCTCGGAATTCGAAACCAGCGCGAACGTATCTTCATTGCAAAATAATAACAAAAAAGAAATTTGACCGCTATTGAAGATAGTTTATGCCCGCCTATCTCGTCCAAAACGAGACGATATTCACGCACATGCAAATTTAGGCCGTCTTGGAATGGCATAAAAAGCGGGGTGCCAGCAGCGCTCAGTGAATTGCGTTTTATTTTTTTCCGGCGGATGGCGTGTGTTAGAATTAGACGTGCGGATTGACAGTCAGACTAAAAAAAGAGGAAGTAGGAGCGCCTTAGTTAGTGTGCATTTCACAACTGCCCAGTGTAGAAAGAGAGACACGAAATCCAATTCCTTGAAACGACCGAAGAAAAAAGAAAAACCGCCTGCCAGCCGGCAAGCGTCGCACTCCACTTTTTGATCCCCTCATCAACATTTTTTCCAACACATCTAAACTTATTTATAATTGGAGCTTTGTCTCTCTCTCTCTCTCTTTCTCTCTGTGTGTGTGTATATGTATTCGTGTGTGTCTGTGTCTGTGTTTGTCCGTTACCTATAGACTCTGAAACGGCTGAACCGATTTTCTTGAAAATTTACACAGTTGTACTATAAGCGTCTGCGAGTGTTCTTCGCTAGGTTTTGTGTAGAGGTACTCCCGATAAATATCGAAAATCGACAATCGAAAAAATCGGGTTATAGAAGGAGTGGTCCGATTTTAATCAAATTTGATACACTCATAGACAAACTCATAAGAAACGATATTCAGAAGTTTCAAAGTTGGAGTTCTTACAATAGTGCAGAAAATCGATAATATATGTAAAAGGCAAGATGTCTGTGTGTGTGTCTGTTTATCTGCCTATATGTCTGTATTTTTGTCAGCCCTTTTATTTTAGTTTTTGCTTCGGGTTTGGCTCTAAGTAGGTATAATTGTAGTTCTTAGTCTCCGCCATGATACCATTTACTCAGAGGACTTATTTAGCCTTCAAAATTCAGTTTACGACGAAAAAAAACTTTTGATATCGATACGAGGAAATGAAAATTTGACTTACATTCATTCATTTTTCTTTCAGTTTACGGTTTCGCTTTAACTGGAAACAATTATTGCTTTTTAGTCTTTCGGGCCAACGTCCAAAGAGTCTGAGCTCCAGGACCATGGATTAGTTTTAAAGCTTTCATTACACCCGAGCAACGCCGCGTTATACTGCTAGTATAGATATATTTATAGGTAAGATAAAAGACGTACAACATTTGAATAAAGGCTTCGCCTTACGTAATGTAAATGTTTGGTGCTAAAGATGAAAATGTAATATCTTTTTCTCTTTGTTTTGTTTTTCATGCTCTAATGAGTTCTAATGACCCACGTGACTGGTGCTAAGTTCACATGCAAAACGGCGGTTATCATCTTATTTTTATTATTTTTTTTTTTAATCATTTCACCCCGAGCAAGGCGGAAACGCCACTGATGTGCAGGGGGTTACGTAAATGTAAAAAGATTAATTAGAAAAGAGTGAGGAGTACAAGCTAGTTAGAAAGGAACAATAGAAAGCTGAGAAAGAAGGTGCGATGACAGATACATAGGCGGAGAGAAAGTGAAGGTTATACAGGGGAGGGGAGAGAGCTAGAGTCTAGTGGTTAGTAGATGAGTATTAACTTTGCATTTAAATTTCTGGAGGTTGTAGCAAGAATACGGGAGTGAGTTCCACAGGCAGGAAGTGCGAGAGAGGAAGCTGCAGGAGTAGAATTGTCGTCTGCATTTGGCTAACCTGACTGTGAATGGGTGGGACCCAGTTGCCAGTCTGGTTGCACGGGTAAACACCTGTTGAGGAGGAATCAGTGACTTAAGCTCATCCGAGCAGAAGCCATGAAAATATTTATAGAAGAGACAGAAATTCAGCGGAATTCAAACTGGTCAGTCTTTAAATGAGTGACCTCTCAGTAGCAAAACGTGGTGTTAACAGATTGTGACCTTGTGCCAGACCAAACAAGTTTGAAAAATGTATATGCCGTTAAATATGCATCTGTAAACACATGCAGAACTGGCGCTGGTTGCTGCAATTCGAGTATGTCTTTACTGAACTAATTAGTTCTGGAGACAAGCGTGCTAACCGCCATGCTATTGACGACTCCTATCAAAAGAGATTATTATATATTTTGTTTTTGTTTCACTTACGTAAGATTTGCAGCTTTCTCACTCACACACTCACTCTCTCTCTCTCTTTCTCTCTCTCACCCTCTGTATTTATCTCTTTCTCTCTTTTCTCTCTCTCTCTCTCTCTTTCTCAATCTCTCTTTTAACCTCTGTATTTATCTCTTTCTCTCTCTTTTCTCTATCTCCCTTTCTCAATCTATCTCTCTTTTCTTTCTCTTTCTCTCTCTTTTCTCTCTCTTTTACTTATTACTTACTCTTTTTATCTCTCTTTCTCATTTCTCTCTTTCTTTTTCTCTCCCATTCTATCTCTCTCTCTCTCTCTCTCTCTCTCTATCTCTCTCTCTCTCTCTCTTTCTCTCGCCTTAACTAACTGGCTGTTGAATTTTACAAGAAGCGTCAACTTGCGTCTCTAGATTGGAGACACTTTTCCACCCCGCCACCGCCAACTCCTTATTATTCTCAAGTCGCGCGTTAAAAAAAATATCAGGTTTCAAAATGGAGGGTGTTTGAAATAATGGGCTTTATGAATTGCTTAAAGTGCAAAATGCAGGAAATGGCACTTTTCGAAAAAATAGTGCTACTTCCGCCGCCCACATGGGCACGGGTACGCGCGCACACACACATACAGACAATAACATATAAGAATTCTCCATCAAATACACAATTACAGGATACCCACACACATTCACAGGAAAAAAAATCATAATCACCGATACTCAAATACATCCAATTATTTTTTTCTCAGACAAAATCTACCGGCTTTGACTTCGAATGGGTGATGCAAAAAGCGAACAGTAGCTTGGATGTGCGTTAACGGCTATCGGTGCAGAAAATGGCAACAGTTAGCCGAGTTCAGATTCCGGATATTGTCTGTTGCATTCACTTTCGTACTAATGCCGTTGAAAAAGGCACAAGTCTATATCTTCTAAAGCTATATGTTAAATAACACAGGTAGGCTGGACTCTGTGGTCTTGAGTGGTAACCGATCTCAGCAAAGGACAGTTCTGAGTCTAAAGCCATGGGAAAAGCAATGAGAGAGAGAGAGAGCTCTATTATATTTCCCAAGATGTCACAGTAATTCACAATTAAAAACGTTGGTGGGGGGGGGACATTCATGGTTACTTACATCCTGATAGAGCATGGCATTTTTTACAAAATCCGGAGCCCCGGGGTGCGCCCCCTTACGTCAATATTGTACTTTAACCCATTTGAACCCAGTGTCCTCAGGTTTTAGAACATTAAATTCATTTACAAATCACAAGAATTTTTCTTCCAACTGGCCAATATCTGGAAAGTAATTTTATTGATGAATCAATATTTCCTCACTACATATATATAATAATGGTTTTATATAATGATTTATACCCATTATTTTTACAGTTTTTATGCTGTTCTCAAATGAGGACACTGGGTTAAAATGGGTTAAACAGTAGGATCAGGAAAAAATCTTTTGATATTCCGATAAATAAACGCTATTTGAAATTGATTGTTAGGATCACACTCAGATAAAGACTTAAAAAAAATAAATACAACCTTAATCTGCCTGTGAGTGTCATTTGCTGAGAGTAGGCCTTCCCTCGATTCCTGGAGAGAAATACCTCAGGCTGGTCTAATGGGTATTGGCAGAGGTGAATGTGACACGTTTGGGCGTCATATCGTTTTTCGAGTCACGATACTTTCAAGGGCATTTGCGTAAGTAAATTCAACGAATCCGACTGAGATTCGAAATCGGTTCTCCGATTTCGAATTGTGATCTATTGCATCACCCCCACATCCTAACTTACAGCACGAGGTATTCCGAAGTGGTCATTCATCCAGGTAACAATGATTGTCGACGTTGCTTAACTTCGCTAACCGAACGACAACCGGTGTTTTAACGTGTTAATACCTGTAAGCCAAGGGGTAATTATTAGCATATAAATGTACAGTCGTGCTTAAAACACGCAGGCGTTCTCTAACAATGTCATAGTCATTTTAACCTGCTTATTATTTACTAGCAGCTTTAAAACTAATCCATGGTCCTGGAGCTCAGACTCTTTGGACGTTGGCACGAAAGACTAAAAAGCAATAGTTATTTCAGTTAAAGCGAAACCGTAGACTGAAAGAAAAATGAATGGATGTAAGTCAAATTTTCCTGGTATCGATATCAAATGTTTTTTTCGTCGTAAACTGAATTTTGAAGGCTAAATAAGTCCTCTGAGTAAACGGTATCATGGTTGAGACTAAGAACTACAATTATACCTACTTAGAGCCAAACCCGAAGCAAAAACTAAAATAAAAGGGCTGAAAAAAAAATACGGACATACAGGCAGATAAACAGACACACACACAAACATCTTGCCTTTATATATATATATATATATATATATATATATATATATATATCTCCGAGTGAGTATAGAATGAGGAGAGAAAAAAGAAAAATTTTTTCCGTCCAAAACATTAATTTAAAACAGTGCTCGATATGTGATGTATAGAGCAGTGAATATTTATTATAAATTATGTTTTAGAACATGTACATAATTTCTTCTATATATGTCCTCTTCCCTAAAATCATATGGTTGTTTCAGTGTTTGGATTTAAAGACTTTTTCGGGGGAAATAAAGGTTTGGAATCATTCTCTGTTTATATTTGGTTCGTTGTTGTCGTGTGGGTTGGTTGGGGTTATTGGTAATTAAGTGAAAGTCTCGTTTTGATCGTTAGAATTTTGAGGAATTTGGTGTGTAGGTGTGAAATTGCTGATTAATGGTATTATTTGTTGGAATGTATGTTTTATCTTTTTATCGGTTGGGTATATCTTTTGGTTAGGATTTCTAAGAGGGCTATGTTGAGTGGTCATTTTTATGGTTGGTTATCGTTTAATTGGTTGATGTCTGCTGTTAGTGGACCTAATTCATATATTTACTTTGATCCTGTGTCTAGGTTTTCATAGACGTGATAGGGGTGGGGTGTTTTTTCTTTCCAATTTACATTTTTTCGGTATGGAATATTTTTTTATTTTATAGGGTTCTTTAAAACACACACACACACACACACACACACACACACACACACACATATATATATATATATAGAGAGAGAGAGAGAGAGAGAGAAGAAAGAAGAGAGAGAGAAGAGGGGGTAATATATATATATATATATATATATATATATATATATATACCCCCTCTTCTCCTCTTTCTTCCTTCTTTTTCTCTTTTTCTTTCTCCTCTTTTTCCTCTTCTTTTTTTTTCTTCCTCTTTTTTTCTTTTTTCCTCTTTTCCTTTTTCTTTGTTTCTTTTTTTATATATTCAAGTTTGGAGTATAACTGTATTTAGGCGAAGTTATTTCAAGAAATCTAAATTTGTATTTTTTGGGAAGTAAATGCAAATTAGCGTTTTATCAGTTTTTTGTATAAAGTTGTATGTTTAATCTTAATTTTAAGTTTAGAGGGTCGGTTTTTTCTTTTAATTTTTTTTATATCTTATTTTTTTCTATGAATTATCGTTTGGAATCTTATTTATTTCTTTTAATTTTTTATATATTTTATTTATTTAGATATTTTTGCGGGCATTAGATCTTATTTTAAAGATTTATTACATCGATTTTTCTGTAGCATTTTTTATCTTTTATAATAATAAAAATATTTATTCAAATTCCCAGTATTATTTTTTTTTTTTTGGTGGGGGTGATTGTAGGGTTAGATCTTACGTGTGCTTACAGTTTATTTTTGTGTATGATATAATTATTCTGAAGTAGTATATTTAATCTTGATTTTGAATATATGAATTTTGATTCTTTTTCAAGTTTGGGAACCATTTATTTAATTTTGATTTTTCTAGTACGGAATATATTTTTGTATTTAAGTAAGCTTATTGTGTTAAGTAAGGTTATTGGTGTAGGCTTTAGTGATAGGCCTTCCTTTAAGGATTTATTGGATCGATTTTTTCTATAGCATTTTTTATCTTTTATAATGAGGATATCAATCTAACTCTTTGTATTTCTTAGCATGATTGTAGGGTTAAGTCCCTAATGTGCTTGCAGTTTACTGTGTCTCTGATTTAAGAGCTTGTTACTATTTATATATTTAAGGATCTCGATTTTTCTTGAAGGCAAAGAAAGCATGGTTCTTTTATAGATTTTGCTGTTCTTGCTTTTTTGAGAATTTTTCATTTGACCTTAGGTGTTTTATTTTCGTTTTTTAATTTCCAAAAGTGTTTGGAGAGAGATGTCATGTTTTGTTTTTCTTTGTTATTGAAGGATGAGAGGTGATTGTAAAAGCGCTTTTTAAATACGTTCATGGTATTCCCAATATATATTTTTTCATCTTTAGGATGAAATCGAACACATATATATCAGGGATTTCGTCAGACATTTATTAACCATGGGGCATTGGTTGGGGTTTCTACAGTTACAGAGGTTGTTGTCATGGGACGGACTTGTATTAGTGTTGGATTTATTTTTGCTGTGTATTTTCAATATTTTTGTGTTATGCATTTTGATTATTTTTTCTAGATTATTAGAACAGCTATAGCTTAATTTTATGGTATTTTTATTAAAGATTTTGCTTAGAGGGTTATAATTGGGAAAGTGCTTCTCTATTAATTTAAGAAATTTATGTCCCAGCTTGAAATTAACTGATTGGTTGAATGGAGGGTTATGCCATATTATTTTCCTGCTTCTATTTCTGCTTTTTCGACTTTCGAATTTTTCCACAAAACTGATTTTTGATGATTTATACCCGCTTTCATTAAGGATTCTATTATAAATTACCTTGTGCTTATCAAATATCTCTTTGTTGGATGAGTGTGTTAATGCGACGTTCAACTGATGATGGGATGTGCTTAACAATGGATGGTGGATGATTAAAGTTGGGGTTTATATATATTGGGTTAGCGTTGTTTTTCATGTAAGGTTGGAAAGTGTTCGATACTAGGTCTAATGTTATGTCTAGGAAGTCTACTTGCTTGATATTGTGGTTAATTACTACGTTAAGGCCAAAAGATTTAAGGACTCTATGGATTAATTTTCTGGTTTTATCAACCTTACCTCCAGTAGATTTATCAATTATCATCAGTCCGTCGTCCCTATACGTCGTCCATATATATATATATATATATATATATATATATATATATATATATATATATATATATATATTATCGATTTTCTGCACTATTGTAAGAACCGAAACCTTGAAACTTCTGAATATCGTTTCTTATGTCTTTGTCTATGAGTGTATGAAATTTGATTAAAATCGAACCACTCCTTCTATAACCTGATTTTTTCGATTATTTGATTTTCGATATTTATCGGGGGCACCTCGACACAAAACCTAGCTAAGAACACTCGCAGACGCTTATAGTACAACTGTGTAAATTTTCAAGAAAATCGGTTCAGCCGTTTCGGAGTCTATAGGTAATGGACACACACACACACACACAGACACACACACACACAGACACACACACACACAAAGTTCCATTTATAAATAAGTTTAGATTTAGATACTTACAGAATACTCGTGAATTTTTAATCAAATCTTTTCTCTTCGTTTCGGACATCAATTTAACTCTGTCCCTACCTCATTTATTACAATGTGTAGGATTTATTCATTAGGATTTATTCATTAAACGATACGCCATATTGGAATAATTTCGAAACTACTTGCGTGCGCAATATCTCTATTTTGAATCCCCACTAAATTTCAATAGCTATTTTTTAAGTGTCTCAATTGCAAATGACTATGGATAAATCGTAGCTATCAAGACATGCTTATGACCCGACCACCGTTAATGTAATACAAACAACAGATCTTGTGTCAATTGATATGCGAGAAATGTTTTTAGAATGATTTGGTGCCAAAGGAGACTGACAATGAATTTAATATATACTAAAGTTTACTTAATCTGGTAGGAGGCTTCAACGAATTGAGCATTTATTCAGAAACCAATTCATGCCAATAGCGAACAATCTACAAAACTAGATGGTTAGCCTCCATTCCATGGAAAAGTCCAATACTACAAAATCTAGTATGCCGGTTCCAGTAAAATAAACAAATATGCGTTTCAGTTTATTTTACTAGTGTCGGTAAAAGCGACATACAGGCTATTTTGTCGGTAAATATTTTCATTATTATGAAGGCAGGTAATGTTAAAAATAATAAAACACATATTTAACACAGAAGTTTACTTATTTTCACCATCGATTGTTAAAACAATTTAAAATATTTTCCACTTTCAATTGTTAAAACGCGAGTTAAAATAATTTATTCATCATCAATTATTAAAAGAAATACAAAAGTCTGAATATTTCAAGTCCTTAAGGCATAACAGTATCTACAAATTCAAAACTCGCTCTTGGGCATGGTTCTGTTGACAATTCACTTCAGGTGCACTCACTGAAGACACAGCTCACTTTTGAAATCGTTAATCTCGTGTCTCTGAGTTGATAAAAATCTATTGAATACTAGGAGACATAAGAATGATGCCGTGAAGGCTTCTATACAACTCATCAATAATTTATTAAATGAGTAAACATGAACTGTGGCAGGTTGAAACGGAATGATGGGAAAAGGATTTTTTTAAAAAGAAAGAAAGAAAGAAATGAAGAAAGAAAGAAAGAAAGAAGGAAAAAGTAAAAGCCAGAAAAGAAAAAAAAAATAGAAAGATAAAGAATCGAAGAAAGAAAGAAACGAAAACTAGAAAGAAAGCAAAGAAGGCAGAAAGAAAGAAACAAAGAAAAAATAAAGAAGGAAAGAAAAAAGAAAGAAAGAAAGAAAGAAGGAAAAAAGAAGGAAGGAAGAAAAGAAGGCGGAAAAGAAAAGGATTTAAATGAGAAAGAGCAAGGAAGAGAGAGAGAGAGAGTCAGAGAATTATTAAGTTGTGTGTGGAGACAGGATGTGACAGGGCACACGAACTATATTTTCGGGCGGATTTTGATTTTGATATTGTTTTGTTTTAGTTTTAGTTATTTTGTTTTTCGGAAATGACTCGACTCTGATTCTGGCGTAAGGAGAAGAAAAATAAGTAGCCACAAAAAAAAAAAAAAAATCCTGTTAGCACAACATGGCGATGTCGGCTGAAATTCCCATCTCCTCATATGAATAATACCCAACAAATAGCCTCTGTTTAAACCAATATAGAGACGCAAAAAGCAAGCCAAACTTTATGTTAAACTCAGCCTTAATCCTTTACACCTCAGTTAATGTTCATCTTTTTTGACAGACAGAATTTGTTGAGTGACTGCGGCACTTCTGCTGGCCAATCAAATTCGGCATAAAAAAAAATTACGGAAATAAATGAAATTTATAATAGTGGTATAATGCCAGACGACCTATGCAAATCCATTTTCACAGCATTGCCTAAGAAGCCAGGTGCAAACGAGTGTAAACTACACCGAACTATCAGCTTAATGAGTCACATTACAAAACTGATCGTCCGAATACTCATGAATAGAGCAAGAAGTAGAATCAGGCCAGAAATAGGACAAGAATAGTGCGGGTGCGTCAAAGACACTGGGACAAGGAACGCCATATTTATGATTAGGAGGCTCTCTGAAAGGGCAATACAAATGAAGAAGGACATATACCTGTGCTTTATTGACTATGCAAAAGTGTTCGACAAAATACGCCACAAAGAATTGATGGAGATGCTCAGCAGGCTCGACATATTTGGGAAAGATATTAGGGTAATTAAAAACCTCTACTAGCAGCAAACTACCTGCATACGGACAGGTAACGAATTCAGCAGTTTTACAAAGATAGAAAGAGGCGTAAGACAGGGATGTGTATTTTCACCGGATTTATTTAATTTGTACAGTGAGAATATTTTGAGGACCCTAGATGTTATGCCAAGATTTGTCATCGGAGGTCACAATCTGAACAACATAAGATACGCAGACGACACAGTGTTGATTGCAGACACAGAAAAAAACTGCAGGACCTCCTACAGAAGATAGCTGAAGAGAGTGACATGAAGGGATTACAAATAAACTGCAAGAAAACCGAATGCATGGTCATCAACAAAAGAGCAGCCCAAAGTGCCAAATACAGGTGGAGGGTATTAAAATAAAGCAGGTACGAAAATTTAAATATCTGGGAAGTGTTCTAATTGAAGACGGAAAGTGCGACACAGAGATCCAAAGGCGAATTGGCATTGGCGAAAGACGCGTTCCAGAAGCTGAGTAAAGTATTAAGACACAGAAAACTTTCACTGGAAACAAAGAATAGAGCACTGGATTGCTATATGATTTCGGTTCTTCAATATGGCAATGAATGTTGGACAATATCATCAAAGATGAAAGAACAACTTCAAGCAGCTGAAATGTGGTTCTACAGAAGGATGCTGCGGATATCGTGGACCATTCATGTGAGCAATGACGAAGTTTTGGAAATGATGGAAACGAAAAGGAAATTAATATTGAGCATCAGGAAGAGACAGCTGAAGTTCCTGGGACATGCATTGAGGAAGGAGGGCTTGGAGAACCTGATACTAACAGGCCAGATAGAGGGAAAAAGAGACAGAGTAAAGCAGTGGATAACATATTGTGTGTATGCGCGTTAATGTATAGGATGCGTGTATGTGTGTTAGTGAATGTATGCGTTTGTTAGTTTATGTGTGCTTTGCGTCTATATGAGTGTGCGTGCATGTTTATTTGCGTTTATGTGCCTATGTCTATGTCAGGGTTTGTGTATATGTGTTTCTATGTTCGAGCGCCTTCGGGTATACGTTTAGCCGGGGTATCATCATCCACGACCCCAATAAGACCATCACCGAGCTGCTTAAAGAGAGAGCAGTCCAAAGAGAGAGCAGCTCATGTTTGGGGAAGTCGTGGAAGCCACAAGAGGAACAAGTTAACCTCTTGGAAGTTAACTTAGTCTTTAATGATCCTGGTGAGGGGGATCACGACCGTCAAGGACAATATCATGTCACTCGATTTCCTCCCGCAGGATTTCAGAGCAAACAAAGTTGAATGCATTGCCCGCAAATTCTCTTCCAACTCCACACTTGACTTGTCGAGAGTACCTACGCCTGTTTTGCCATCTAGAACAGAGGCTCAACTGGGTGATATATGCATAACTCCGTCTCTGGTTTCGGACGTCATTTCTAAATAAGCCAAACGGCTACAGTCCTCTTCAAACTCTACAACTATTGCCTTTCTGCTACCTGTTTTCCTGTTTGTTGGAAATCCTCATCTGTAGTTCTGTTTTTAAGAACACTAGTGAACCCTCTGACCCTTTAGCTCTCACCCTATTAATCTCTTACCGCTTTTTGGCAAAGCGTTCGAGACTCTAATCAATGCAGGTGTAGTTAAGCAGCTCACCTCTCACGACCTACTCTCTGACAAACAGTATGGCTTCCGCTTCGCCACGTCTACCGCTGATATGCTAATGGAAATCACTGAATATGTATATCAGGGTGTTAATAACAATGGCGCAGCTCGAGCTGTTGCTATCGATATCTCAAAAGCGTTTGACAGAGTTTGGCATGCTGAACTTTTGTGTAAACTCCAGAGATACGGTATTTCTGGACAATTGCTTGATTTAATTCAATCATTCCTATCGAATCTTGAAATGAAAATCGTTTTGAATGAGGAAGCTTCCAGATCCTTTGTTGAAATTTTATTTCTATATGTTTCTATTTCCTTTTCTTTTTCTGTCTCCTCCTCCTCTTCTTCTTCTTCTTCTTCTTCTTCTATGTATTGTTCGACTTCTTTGACTGCTATGTCATGTGATCGGATTCTGCATTCTGAGTGGTCCGAGAACCCTTTCCCGCTTTTTTTAAAGAAATTTGAAGCAAAGAAGTTAGTCGGTGAAAAGACTCCACAAGAACAGACGTGAGCAAAATGCCGGCGTCTAAGTTACCTGATGCCATGTTCAAGACTCAAGAAGAAAAGGTCTTGTGGATTAACCAACTCTGTCTTGACTGGATATTAAAGTAGTCACAAGAACTCAAGACTCAAGAAGAAATGCTGACTAAAGTTTTAGTCATCTTGTAATTCTCCTCCGTCGATATTAGACGTAAATCAAGGAAAGAAATTTCGTCTATAATTAAGTCATGTTCTTGTTCAGAAGACAATGCTGAAACTGAATAATTATTCCAGCACAGTCGTAACTGGACTTAAAAACAGTTGAAGATAATTATATATAAAAAAAAGTTGAAAAATGATTATCCTAAGGTCTGGATGAAAGGAAGAAGTTTATACGAGCGGATTGAGAAAGGAATAAATCATTTTGTGATGAGATTCAACATTCTGCAATACTGAAAGAAAAAGGACTGAAATTCTCCTTGAGATAAAAAAAAAGAAAAGGAAAATGAATTGACTTTGAAGTTTCGATAAAAGGGAGAGAACCTTTTGTGTTTATTATTAAATTCGACTAAATATATAAAAAATAATAAGAATGTAGAAGTCGAATTAAACTTATGATCAATCTAACTGTAAGTGAACAATATCTTCTCTTCTACCTTTCTATCTTCTTTCTTGTCTACCCTTTTTGTGTTGTTAGCATCACAAGATTAATTTCTTGTGAGCTTGTGAGGACATTTTTAAGCAGCAACAGTTGTGAACATTATCCGTTTCTTTCTTTTTTTTATATACAGACTCGGCTTTTGTTTTTTGTTTTTTTGTTTGTTTTTTTTTTTCATTAATAAAATTGATTTCTATCATAAGTCTTTGTTCTCTTTTGAATTGTGTAATGGTAACGTCTAAGTGAAAAGCCCTTCGTTGGAAGTGACGAACAAAATTTTCAGACCTTTCACATGAATGTGGGTTTCCTTCAAGGCTCTATCCTAAGTCCTACACTGTTTCTGGCTTTCATCAATGATCTTCCTGATGTCATCAGTTCTGTTGTGGGATCTCCCCTTTGTATATGATAATAAACTCGACTGAGTATATATATGCTTCTGCCATAGAAATAACAGCTGTTGCTGCTATAGAGTTAAGTAAAGAGAGAAAGTGAGAGAGAGTAATCGTAGAGATCCGTGCGAGTTATCGGAGAGTACCGGAACGGATACGGAAGTTACCGAGAGATACTGAAGTTACCCAGAGATTACCGCATCAGAAGTCAGACTAGCTCTGAGCTCCGCTCAGCTAGAATAATATACACGAATATACTATTTCCAACGACTTCACTTCAAGACTTGTATATATTTATTTATTACTAATAGTATTCCTGGATTTACTAACCTGCATTCAAGTTTGTATATTACGTTCAATATAACCTACTCTTCTATCTCCATATCTGTTTTTGTTTTTCATTATTTTGTGCGGTTCCTCACTCGGAATCTGCAACAAGTTCCCAAGTAGGCATCTATGCAGATTACGCCACCATCTACTCCCGTCTCAATAAGAAACTGCCAAGGATGACAAAGTAAACCTGGTTGCTGCTCTTGAAAAGGAACTCTAATCAGTGGTTAACTGGGACAAGAAAAGGCTTTAATGCATCTAAAACAAAGCTGCTCTCCTTTGACCACCATAGAGAAACTTTCCTTCTAGCCATCAGTATGGTTGATGCAAGTCTCCTTGAGTGCAACAAAGTGAGCCTTCTTGGATTCACATTTACAACTGACTTAAAGTGGAATCAAATCTATAATTGCATCTATTGCTAGGAAGGCTGTGTCTCTGTGTCAGGCGAAAATGTTTCTCTCGTCGGAATCTATCTTGCACATTTATAAATCTACGATTCGTCCGTGCATTGAAAAATGTTTCCATATCTGGTCGGGTGCTCCTGCTATTCACCTCGAGGTTCTAGACAAAATCCAAGGAATGATCTACAATGCAATCGGTCCTGATTTGGCATCTCGACTTCAGTAACGTGGCTTCCCGCTATTTTTTCTCCAAGTATTTTCATGACAAATGCTCTGATGATCTTTTTTTCCTGGTGCACCGTCCATGTGATTTTTTTATATAATCGTGTCGCCCCAAGAAAGGCATTTTACTGCCACTGTTGGGCAGCGGGTTGCATAGGAGGAGTGTTGAGGAGTGAGAGGTTACAGGGAGCGTCAGAAGAGAGTAGGAGAGGGAAGAGAGTACTGATGAGAGTGGGGTGAATGTAGAAAAAGCATGAGAGAGAGGATGCATGTTAGTAAGGCAGGAGATAACTATAAGCGTGCTACTAGATTGGCATCTACGTTCCATCATTTTACTATTGAAAAAGTTAAATGCAACCGTCACTTCTAGTCGAACAGTTTTTTTTCTCGTACTTCCGGCCTGTGAAACTCCCTTCCGTTTATTTACTTCCCTGATATCTAAAATCTCCAAAATTTTAAATGCAACGTCAACAGCCATGTTTTATCTCCTTGAATTCCATTCATCTTTCATCCTTTCTTCAATACCCCCTCTGTACTCAGGCTTTTCTCTCAATGTAACCCCCCTGCGCACTAGTGGTGATCTCGCTTTGCTTGGGGTGAAATGATAAAAAAATGAAGTACGGATACTGTCGACATGCATTAGATTGAGAGACGACTTATAGACGGATATTATGCTTCATCATAACTCTTCTCAAACGAAGGTGACGTGACTCAAGGAGTGACTCAAGGAGTGGCTGGCCGAGAATTTTCTAGTCCCGCATTTAGTTTTCTATTTGTCCTGATTTGCATATCCGGGAGTACTACGTCTGAAGGCGTTATCGAGAGTCTAACCAATCAGCCGCCCCCCCCCCCAATACAAAGGAGTCCTTGAATTGTGGACGTGATGGCCGACATAAACGAGAATGATCTGACCAGGACATGCAGCTTTTCATAATATAAGTTTTTTTTGTTTTTTTTTTTATCCTTTTTAGAAATTTGTAAATTTGGGTTAAAAATCTTGTTCTTCTGGTGTCAACGTGAAACCATAAATTTGCACGTGAAATTTGAGCGTCTTTTTACGATGAAAACACTGATTTTAAAAATTCTTGCAAAAATCAAATAATTGATCTGAGAAATGAATGAAAATAATTTTGAAACATTTCTTTTTTAGGAGATTTTAATAATTTCTTCTATTCTTGCAACCTTTATTCGCCACTTATTTAATTTTATGAAAATTTCAAAAATAATTTTTTGTAGCGGCTGATGTTTATATTATAAAGACAAGCCCTTGAAGAATTTAAATCTTGAATTTTGCTTTTGTAAAATAGGACCTTCAGTTTAAAAAAATCTACTTTGTATCGCAAAATAAAAACGCAATGCAACTAAGACATTATTTAGAAAAACTTTGAATTGCTTTTATGGATAAAATATATGGACACAATTTTCTTACAAACAAATCGATCAATCATGACATTTTACAAGAATTGTTTTCATAGAATAATTTATAAACCTTTAAATCATTTTAAATTCTATTATAATTCTTTTAATAAAGTGATATTGTTAATAATTAAAAACTGAATTTACTAATTATAAATGGAAAAGAATACTGCCATTCAACGACCCCCCAGTACTTTAAAAAATAATTTAAAAATTTTTGTGTTTACATAAACGTGCCGATATTTGTAAATACGAACTTACACGATATTATATGAAAATAAGAACAATATCTATAGTAAATTCAGTATTTAATAGTATTTTTTTACAATTTCTCAACAAACCTTTTCCTAAATACCTACAATTCAGTAAAGTATTAAAATACTTAAAAGATTTTATTTTTTTAAGATTATTGGATAGTTAAATAATGATATAAATACGGCGTTTCTTCATGTTTTATCACAATTATCTCCCATTTGAATAAATTTCCCAAACATCAAGCTGTCGATAAATGTATCAACACCTCAAAACACCACCCACCTTCATGTTAAAACATGCTTTTCTGCGATATGTTGAACTAAGTAATATTTGTTTCGATTCAGATTAATTAAACTTTAGAGCAATTAATTTTCTCAAATAATGTTTCAGAGAAGAATATTTTCATTTTTTTAATTTCTTAATGAAGAGATTTATGTTGTGCTAACAGATTTGTCAAAATGGACGCTTTTGTCGATTTTAATGATATTTAAAAAAATAATTCGAATTAATTTAAATTTGGTCTGAAATACAGCAAAATATTTTGATGATTAGGAATATTGAATTTAATCAATTAGCTTGGTATCGAAATAAAATGAGTTTCAAGAAAGATTGTTCATATTTAAAGTGTATTTTAAACCTTAGATATCGCTTTTTGGAAGGTATATATATATATATATATATATATATATATATATATATATATATATATAGTGTATCGAGCCAGCAGATAATTTTCTAAACATATACTGTTCTTACCCTCTCTTCTGATCTCAAATGGAACCACTACATTAAGTCCATAGCTAAATCCACTGCCAAGAAGGTTGGGTCACTGTGTCGGGCCAGGATGTTTTTCCAGCCTGAATCCATCTTGCATATATACAAATCAACCATTCATCCGTGCATGGAATACTGCTGCCATATATGGTCAGGCGCCCCTGCTGTTCATCTCAGTGTTCTCGACAGGCTCCAAAGGAGAATCAGAAATGTGATAGGTACCGACTTGGCGGCTCGACTACAGCCACTTCTCCACCGACGAGATGTAGCCTCCCTTTGTCTGTTCTATAAATACTTTCATGGCTTCTGCTCCAACGAACTTAAGTCACTGGTGCCTCTGCAACAGGTGTTTACTCGTGCAACCAGATTGGCAACTGGGTCCCACCCATTCACAGTTAGATTAACCAAATCCACCTTTGCAACTGTCATCACACCTGTATTCCCATCCTTCTCTTGCTCCTTTCTAACTGGTTCATCTTCCTCTTCACTCTCTTCTACTTAATCTTTTTACTCTTATGTAGTGTCATTAGTATCAGTGGCATTACCGTCTTGCTCAGGGTGATACGATTAAAATATATTGAGACAATGAATGTATATTGTGTTTAATCGAGCCGTTCTAAACATCATATTTTGGCTTTAATTTCAGGTGAAAATAAATACAAAAATTCTCCAACATTTGGATAATTTTTTATTAAGTTGGTTCTAAGCTTTTGGCTCACATGAGCCATCTTCAGAGGGGTTACAGGGACGTTAACATAAAAACATCCAACATCAAAGATGAATTTATCTTGTGTTGACATAAAACTTTTCCAAGCAACGATAACAGTTAAATATCTTTTTACCTCGCTCAAAAAAGGAAAAAAAAAATCCCCAAAAAATGGAAGTGGTGTTTTTTTAAATATTTTTCAATAAAACGTTTCTTACCATTATTATTAACTACCTGATGAGACATTTTTCTCTTAATGTCAAAACAAGATGTACAATTTTGTAGTAGTCTGTAGTTTGCACATATTCTAAAGTAATCTAAACTTATCTGTGTGTGTGTTTGTCCATGTGTTTGTCCGTTACCTATAGACTCAGAAACAGCTGAACCGATTTACTTGAAAATTTACACAGTTGTATTATAAGCGTCTGCGAGTGTTCTTAGCTAGGTTTTGTGTCGAGGTACCTCCGAGGAATCTCGAAAATCGATAATCGAATAACTCGGATTATAGAAGGAGTGGTCCGATTTTAATCAAATTTGATACACTCATAGACAAAGACATAAGAAACGATATTCAGAAGTTTCAAGGTTTCAGTTCTTACAATAGTGCAGAAAATCGATTATATATATATTATATATATATTGTTTTATCTTTTTCTTTTTCTTTTTTTAATTTCTTTGCAAATCTATTTAAAAAGGGAAATTAGATTGATTTTTCTACAGTTTCTGAAAAGATTTTTTTGTTGCTGAGGTGATGTGTTATCCCCCGCGGGGATTTTCATATCGAAATGGTCATTCAACATCCTTGAATTAATCCTATTTTAATTTATATATATATATATATATATATATATATATATATATATATATATATATATATATATATAAAGCAAGATGTTTGTGCGTGTGTCTGTTTATCTGTCTGCATGTCCTTTATGCAAATCCACAATTTTTATCCGATTCTCACCAAACTTCACACAAATATTCTTAAGGATGAGTCTAAGCTCCAGGACCATGGATTAGTTTTAAAGCTTTCATTGCACCCGAGCAACGCCGGTCTATACTGCTAGTTATATATATAAATAAATATGTACCGAATTTCGTAGACAATATTCAAAAGGTAGGCCACATACTATACTGGCACCCAATGTTTTTTAGCACCCACCCACGCGTCCAGTTTTTTTTAGCACCCACCCACGCGTCCAGTCTGTAAATATGCTTTTGTTTTGATATTGTCATATCGTACGGTCAGTTTTACACACCGATGTAAATTTTTTTCCATTCAAAATTTTTATCAGTTCACGCTAAAGCAAGGTGATAATGTCCCTAAGGCGCAAGAGTGTTACTCATAAGAAAGAGGATGAGAAGACTTTCATTAGGAGACAAACGATTAAAGAACAAGTTTTAAGAAAACAGAAAATGCTTATTGACATTGCATGTATTTTAATTAATTTATTTATTTTTAAAGAACGTAGATTTTAAGGGTTTTGTAAAGCATTTTGAAAAAACTTTCATACAAGAATATTCATCTCATATAAAGGTTGTAAGACCTTTCAAAGCTAATTAAGCATATTTCCTATGGGATTGAGAGATGATTATCTATTGCGAACTCCTTCCAAATGATCTGAACTTAGGCGTACTCTGGATGTGCTTTTTGGGCAGTGGATATCGGCTCGGAACGAGAAATCGGAGATGTCTGAAAGAGACATGATCGTCCTAGTGTGTATCGCGTATGGCACTTAAATTGACAGTTCCTAATTGGTCTGATTATATACAGTAATCAAGGAAAAACATCAGCAAAACAAAACCTTAAATCTGTTTGCATGAAAGCTTTATATATATATATATATATATATATATATATATATATATATATATTATTAGTGTGGCATTTTTAAAATCGAAATTGTGGTTGAATTTATTTCTGTGAATCACTAATGCATTTGTTAGATTATTATTAGTGATGTCTCTTTTGTGTTCATATATACATTTTTTTTTTTTAGATTTCTACTTGTTTCTCCGATGTACAAGGAGGAACAATCCCGGCAGTTTATTCTGTATAGATTTTTCCCAATCTCATATATGTATATATATATATATATATATATATATATATATATATATATATATAGGTGTATGTATTTAGCAAAACTTGCACTAAAATAAGTTCAGTGTATTCTGGAGTAAAGCCAAGTATAGGTAGGTAGTCGGAAGATTGTGTTGTGGCAATCTTCCAAGTAGGAACCGTATGCTTATTTTGGTAAAGCCACAGACGAAATTCTTTTGCCTAAATTCGAACACCGACCATCAGCGTAGATGAAAAATATGCAAATTTTGCAGGCAGAACACAGGTCCCGGCACATGTATATTTATTCACTCAGCGGAGTAAAATTTTCACACCAGGCCACAATAGCAGTACATGAAAATTTAACGGTTTCCCTATTTGAATGTTGTAATGAATTATAATTCTTAATTTCATGGTTGAGAACTACATCTTTGGGAGTTTCACAACTATAAAATATAAATTATCCTATTGTACTGTTAAGTATTCGAGCTTAGTAACTGGATATCGCCTCGGAACGAAGTTTAAATTCCAGTTAAATTTGTTGCATTTACGTTAAACATTAGACTTTCTTTTTTCTTTCTCTCTATTATTATGGCTGCTTTCTTCTTGTTATGTGAAATAATACAAAACAACGTAATAGTATAAAAGTAGGTGTATTGACAGGAAAGAAGTATTTACTAGAGGTGAGGATTAGTAGAATACAGAACAAGGTAATTAGTATACAGTATCGTCGTAGAGACGTGATAGATTGACTAGTAGAACACTTCCGGTGCAATACCGGAAATACCCGACTGACTCACTCGACTTCCTTACTCGAGATATAATCACTACTATTTTATATAGTCATTCGAATCGTCCATTTCCGTGGAAAGGTGGAGAGCGCCCCAACATTTCTTTTAACTAAAACAAAGCAACACTCGGATATATGTTTTCCTTCAGTTTTTCACCCCAATCGAAATGGAATGGCTCATTATGTATCCGAGGTAACGGTAGAACGTAACATAAGTACTAATTTCAGTCAGTTAAATGCCATACGTGATTCACGTTTAGGCGATCATGTCACGAAAGGTTGCCATTACTTTCTGCGGTAGACTGGTTGCCAACCAAGGCTATAGAACCCAATCTGTCCTGTTACTTAACCCATAACTGGAGAGAAGACGGATTAATACCTTTCCCAAGGGTATTTGCGAGTAAGTGAACGTAAGGAATCCAACTGGAATTCGAACTCGGATCTCAGATTTCTCGTTTCGAGTCGAAATCCACTGCACCACAACGCACATCCAAGTATTAATTTACTAATCAACTAAGGCAGGAACAAACATAATAATAATAAACATAAAGAAAAAAAAATAAGAAATAAGAAACTTTATTTACTAATAAAGGAAACTACCAAATTCAAATAGCATTTCAAGTGGGTAAAGAAATGCAAATATACCATAATGCACCTAATATAGCGCCAAAGAACTTTTAAAAAACTGCCCAGTCAGTCATGTCTTTTTCGAGACATGATCGCCTAAAGCGTGTATCACGTATGGCACTCAATTGACTAACAAGTAGCAGCAACTGGCATATCAGTAAGAAAGCACATTCGTTTTTTGTCTTTTATCGCGATATCTGGATGATTAACTTTGATTTTCCCGTCTGTGTGTATGTCCCATAAAATTGTTACAGGTCTGTGACTGGGTGTGAGTGAAGTTCGTACCAGTTTCTTACAGATTGCGTTCTATAGCCTTGGCTGGCAACCAGTCTACTGCAGAAAGTAATGGCAACCTACTGCGGCATAATCTTCTGCCCAATCAGTCATGTCTCGAAAGAGGCATGATCGCCCATCTTGACCACGGACAGACAGACAGACAAACAATGAAGCAGACAAACCCGACCGAAAACAACACTCCGCTTTAAGGACGAGATAATAATAATAATAATAATAATAATAATAATAATAATAATAATATTGCATGAGTGAGAATGAAGCGGTTGCTTCACAGCACGAGAGCCTGCTTACACACAGCCACCAAGCGTAATTATACGGGCTCAAAATTTAACTGTGATCAATATTTTACTCTGTAATCAGTATATTGAAACTATTGATTATCTTCTCTCACGATGCTCAATACTCGTATCCCATGGGTTCAAAAACCTAAAGAAAGAGTAGGTCAATATCTTCACTGGAAACTCTATCATCACTCCAGGTTAATAATAATGATAATAATAATACCACTAGCAAACTGCTTTTAATATCATCTTGAATTTGTATTTGAGGAAGCAAATGTTACCATCCTCTGGGATTTTTTCTATCACCACAGATCGAACAATACAAGCAAATAGCTAGGCATTATTATCAAAACAGAAAAGAGAAAGATTGCACATAGATTTACATGCGCGTACTAAGTGACAAAACATCTTTGCATAGGTTTTTGAAAAACTAAGCAAATACAAAGACCTGGAGATGGAAATATAACAAATATTGCCCTTAAAAACTAAAACTGTTCCTGTCATGGTTGGAGCTCTGGGCCTGATAAAGAAAGGAACTTAAGAACAAATAAGCAAATTCCCTGGTGCACCTCTGCAGAAAAATTCCAAATTATCATGCGAAGCGACTTGTCGATTTTTTTAATCACTCTGTTTTGTTTAATTGACTAGAATCTACAAAATAGCACATCCTTTGCTTCCCATAAGTCATTGGTTATGATGAAGTATGTTATTATAAATCAAATGCTAGTCAAAATAGTTTTTTTTTTAAATAATAATAATAATAATAATAATAATAATAATAATAATAATAATAATAATATAAAAATCGTCACGATAGAGTGGGGCAATATTTACATTGGACAATGTGCAAACACTCTGGAAAATCTGTAAACAAACACTGGTATGAACATCACCTAACACCGGTTACAGAAATAGAAGATGTAACCATTCTATGGGATTACACCATCTACACAGACAGAAAAATTGAAGCAAATAGGCCGGACATTATTGTTAAAAACCAGAAAGAAAAACTTGCCTATTAATTGATATGGCTTGTCCAGTGGATTGTAACATAGCAACCAAGGAATTCGAAAAACTGTCAAAATATAAAGACCTGAAAATTGAAATAAAAAAAATGTGGAAATTGAAAACAAGAATCGTGCCAGTGATAATAGGCGCACTTGGAATGATAAAAAAATGGAACTATACAACACATTGAAAGAATCCCTGGAAACCCCATCTTAAGATATATACAAAAAATTGTCTTGTTAAGTACAGCTTACAAACTAAGGAGAACTTTGTCTATGTAACGCTAGGGATGTTAGGGGAGATAGAAAAAAACATGAAATAGAGTCATTACAACACACCACGACCTTCATTAGGTCTTCCCGCAGACTTTGTAGGTAGTGCAACCATAGCAGAAATCGAAATATGATGAAAATGACAACATAATAATAATAATAATAATAATAATAATAATAATAATAATAATAATGAATTATGTAACGTCATGAGTTATTTTAAAAAACAAATAAACGCAGAACTTGGAAAATGCGATACCGAAATCCAAAATGTATTTTCGTAGAAAAAAGAGCCTTTCAAAAGGTAAGCGAAATATTTAAAAACATTTCATTAAAAACAAAGAAAAAAGTACCGAAATATCATGTAATATCCGCCTTCCTATATGAAAAAGAATGCTGGATAATTTCATGATAGAAGCTGAATAGACTTGTCAGTCAGTCAAGTGTCATCTCGAAACGGACATGACTGACTGGGCAGAAAATTATCCCGCAATAGTTTGCCATTGCTTTCTGTGGTATACTGGTTGCCAACCAAGGCTATAGAACCCAATATGTCCTGTTATTTAACCCATAACTGGAGGGAAGAGATGGATCAATACCTTTCCCAAGGGTATTTGAGAGTAAGTGAATTTAAGGAATTCAACTGGAATTCGAACTTGGATCTCCGATTTCTCGTTCCGATCCGATATCCACTGCACCACAACGCACATCCTATAGACTATAGAGGCAGCAGAAATGTAGTTCTACAAACGGATTCTGTGGACATGATGGACTGAACATATGAGCATCGACAACGTTTTAGATAAAATGGAAACAACATTTGAATTTTCTATGTCGAATCACGAGGAAAGAGGGTTTGGAAAATTTGATACTTACTGAAAATACTGAAGGCAAGAGTGACAGAAGAAAACATTGTAAAAACCTACCTAACGAGTTCCTGAAAATGGTTGGTAGAACAAGGATTAGAAAAGATATATAGAAAGAAAGATAACATTTATAGAAAAGCTAAAAAGGAGAACAATTGTTAGGTAAAGCAATAATCGCCCACGTCCTAAAGTGACACGGGATATTAGATGAAGAAAGACGGAGAATAAAGCGTATGATTCAAAAATATATTTGTCTTATTCATCCCGAACCAATTATTAGAGATCAATGTTTTAAGAGGATTAACAACGCTGATAATCTTAAAATATAAATCTGAACAAAAAGAGAAAACTGGCTCGTTTGTCGAAATCGTACAAAAAGTAATCATTATTATTATTATTATTATTATTATTATTGAGAAATGTTATGCTTTATAACTAACTCCCGTGAATGACAAGTTTGTTTGGAACGCTTTACAAATTGTCAACATTGTCACCTTTTAATCACATGTACCATGACCTTGGGAAAGGTATTAATCCGTCTCTTCCTTCCAGTTATGGGTTAAATAACAGGACAGATTGGGTTCTATAGCCTTGGTCGGCAACCAGTCTACCGCAGAAAGCAATGGCAACCTACTGTGGGATAATCTTCTGCCCAGTCAGTCATGTCTCTTTCGCCCAAGCCCAAGCGTGTATCACGTATGGCACTTAACTGACTGACCATGACCTTCTTTATAGAAGACCTTATAAAGAAGGTCATGCATGTACCCGGTCATGAAGGACAAAACATGTTCAGCTGGTTGGGAGAGAAGTGATGAAGGAGAAAACGATTTCGATTGCAAAAACATAAAAGAAAATCGTTTATTTTTTTCCCTTTATAACAATATGTCTTACCGGTTTAACGAAAAACAAAAAACTTCTTCATATTGTCACTGGCATGAATTTATATATATATATATATATATATATATATATATATATATATATATATATATATACACATACACAAAAATCTAGAGTGAGCCAAAACCAGTTTTGGCTCACTCTAGATTATTCTGTGTTTTTGCTCTACTATTGTATCTTTTCTTTCGTACTTTGTATTGAGCACTTTTTCTTGTGTTTGGTTCCGTTTGGGTTTTTTCTTTACTGCGGAGTATTGAATGTTTTGTTCTTGTTCCGCGGGTTTCTTTTTTTTTCTCCCCATTTATCCGACGTCTTAGTACACCGGATTGTAACGGATTTAGGTTCTGTTTGTTAATGGTTTTTTTGGAGGTTTATTTCAGTATAAATTTACGGCCTGCATACTTACAGAGTCTATTTAGTTATCATTATATATATATATATATATTGTTAAATATCCTAGACAATGAATGTCTATTATGTTTAATCATGAGCTGTTCTGAACATCATATTTTGGCTTTAATTTCGGATGAAAATAAAGATAGAAAATTATCCAACATTTGGATATTTTTTTATTACGCTGATTCTAAGCCTTCGGCTCACATGGGCCATCTTCAGAGAGGTTACAGGACATCCACCATCAAAGATTATCTTGTGTTGATATATAACATTGCTATGCGACGATACCAGTCCCCCAATAGCAGACGCAGGTCGTAAATTTGTAATGTGGTTCTATGACGTCACACCACGTGAAAGACCGAAATGTTAACAAGAGAACAATATATCTAAATACAATGTGTTGTAACTGGATTGAAATGTGATTTTATTGAATGTGGGTTACTTTGATTTAATGTAGATGGCCTCCAATATCTAAAGGTTCTTTTTACTGTGTGTATGTGTGAGTATTTTTGTTTTATCGACGAAAATCTGTCTATGTTTTTCTAAGAAATGTTGTTTAATTGAACTATGATCAGAAAAATGACAGGTAAGTCTACGGGAAAGCGCGGTTGTAGTAAACCAACATACGTAGTGGGATTTTTTTTATTAGTACCAGAGTTACAATCTCTGAACGGGCATTTAAACTGATACATTACATTGGTTTTCTGTAGAGGATTTAGTTGCGTGGGTATAGGGTTATTAGAGACTATGAGGTCAATTATTTTAAATATTTTATAATATAGAATTAATTTGTTTATAATATATGATTAATTTGTTTATTATTATTAATTGGTTTAACATTTCTACATATTATATTTTTGTGTGTTGTTTCATCCTGTTTGTAATTGTTCTGCATTTGGTTGCAATAGTATAAGTTAACAGTGTTATGATTATTTTAACATACACTATTATTATTAATATTATCAATATTGTTAGAGGCATTATTAAGTTTATCGGGATACATTTTAATTTGTTAATCAATGACGTAGTTAGGAAATCCATTGTAAACAAGTGTTTGCTTAATGTTGTGTAATTTTTTATGGAATATGGCTTTGAAAGAAGATATCCTTTGTGTGCGTTGAATTAAGTTTTTATAACAGCTAATTTATATCGTTGAGGGCATTTGTCTTTATTTTCAACTGAAATTAAAGCCAAAATACGATGTCTAGAACGGTTCATGATTTAACATAATAGACATTCATTATCTGTTATATTTAACAATATAAGTTTAGAAGATTATCTTCTGGTTCGATACAATATATACATACATATATATATATATATATATATATATATATATATATATATATATATATAGTCATCTGTATCACAGCTCATCAGTACGGTTAGACATCTGATTGCTTTTAACCAAGGACTGAAATCCGACCGAATTGGCGTCAGTCGGTGATTCTACCCATCAGCTATGGACGCTCGGTAGAAGGAGGCAGACTTTTAGCGTATGATGTATCATATGCCAGTGCCCAGAGTACTCTAATTCATTACTGAATGAGCGATATACACACATAAACGCATGCACCCGCACACACACACACACACACACACACACACACACACACACACACACATATATATATATATATATATATATATTGATTGATTGATTGATTGATTGATTACTTAGTTTTTGGTCATAATATAATTAGACCAGTGCACATTTGTATTGAAAGTGTTCAATACAATTATATTGCAAAACTTTTGTATATTTTCCATTTGTAACGAATTATTACGCCACCTAAGTTTCTACCGTGAGTGGTGTCTTCAGACGGTTTTCAGTTCACCTGAAAACACCACTCATGGTAGAAACCTAGGTCGCGTAATAACTCCTTTACAAATGAAAAAAATAAATAAATAAAATAATATATATATATATATATATATATATATATAGAGAGAGAGAGAGAGAGACAGACAGACAGACAGACAGACAGACAGACAGAGAGACAGAGAATATATATGCATATATATATATATATATATATATATATACATATATTTGATAGGAATGAGTAGATGTTTAAAAAAGTGTCCAGAGACACCTTAATTTTTCAGCTTGTGGAGAAAACTTGTATACTAAAGTCTGTCAAAAGCTTTCGATATGTTCAATGCTACACCCCAGACTTCACCGTTCTTCTCTAGAGTGCATAAGCAATATGGCTTTCGTTCCTTCAGGTCAACTGCTGATGTACTGACGGTAATTGTGGAAAGAGTCTCATGATCTAGATAAAAATTGTGAAGCCCGATCTGTAGCATTTTACATCTCGAAAGCCTTCGACAGGATTTGAAATACAGTTCTCCACAAGCTGAAAAGTTACGGTGTTTTCGGACACATTTTTGATTTGATCCAATACTTCATATTAAATCGTGAAATGAAAGTCATCCTGAATGATTATTCTTGTAAATCCTTTCATATCCGGGGGGCGCCATCTGTTTCTAATTTTCATTAATGCCCCCTTCCCGATGATATCAGCTCTCAACTGGCATCTCCGCTGATAACTCAGCCATTTGCTCCTGCCTCGATAGTAAGGCTGATCAGTTCGACAAGGTCAAAATGGCCGCCGATCTCAAGTCCATCGTTAACTGGCTTCGTTAATTTAAACGTCCCCAAAACTAAACTTCCCTTGAATCTGGTTGATGCTATTTTCGGCTGAGATGAAGTGGAAATACTATATTAAATCAATTGCTAGGTCAGCTGCTAAGAAATTTGGTTCACTGTGTCGCGCGATACATTGTTTATCTCCAGAGTCTATCTACAAATCTACCATTCGCCCATGCTTAAAATATCGTTGATACATTTTGTCTGGTGCTTCTGCTATTTAACATGAGCTTCTTGATAAAATCCAAAGAATCAGCAATATTATCGGTCCTGATCTGGTGGCTCGGCTTCAGCCAGTTTCCCACCGCCGTAAGATTGCCTCCCTGTGGTTTTTCTGTAAATACTTTCATGGTAATTGTTCGAATGAGCTGTTCGTTATAGTACCTGGATCTTTTTTTAATTTAAGCGCAGTACTAGAGTAGTGACAAGATTACACCAATTTACAGTTGAACTGGCTAGATGCAACCGTAAGTTCTACGCTAGCAGTTTCTTTTTTCGCATTTTTCGTTTCTGAAATTTCCTTCCGGCTCATTCCAGCCAAATTTAATCTACAAAAATCTAAATGCAATATCAGTCGGTATCTTCTGATTACTCTTTTTTCTTCCTGTTTATTATTTGGTCCTTGGCATGACGATAAACTGCATCCGGCAGCAAGGCCTCTGATTGGGAGGTTGTGAGGAGCATGGAACCACCTCTTAATTGCTGTTGTTCTCAGGTCCACCCTGACCCGGAGTGGTAACACCTGTTAGGGCTCCAGCTGTGAGCAAATAGTTAACCCCAAAACTGGTGTCAAAACACTATGAAAGTATAAAAACTACTTTTATAGAAATATATACATAAACTAGACTTTTATAGAAAAATATACATTTTTGGTGGAAAAATATTGCCAACAATACTTTTTTAAGGAAAAAGAAATATTACCATAACGCATTTTTGAAGAAAAAAATTATTCTCAGCAAAACATTTTTGAAAACAAAACTAGAAGACATTTTCAGTTTTCGAAAATAAAGAGAAGAAAAATAAAAAAGTTTTCATTAAAATCTGACCAAATCAAACTTCTCACTATAACCGAACATTAAAAAAATATCTTAAAACCCCCACCATTTTGGCCTTATATAACCCACAGAGGTTGATATGCCGTTAAACAAAACTCAAACTCAAACTCAAACTGCTCATTATTAATGTTTCTTTTCTTAATTCTCCCGCACCCTGTAATCCCTTGTATTTTAGTGACTGTACTGTCTTCCTTGGGTTGCTACCGATGAAAAAAATACAATGGAACCTGTTATATGCGACCGCTCCTACTGCCATAAAAAATCGTCGCATACTAGAGACTCGTGACCTATCCTCCCCACCATCGTATATTTCACTCACCAGAATTTACATATTTTACTATTTTACCATTGTGCGTTGTGGTACAATGGATATCGGCTCAGAACGAGAAATCAGGGAGCCGAGTTCGAAATCCAGTTGAATTCATTGCATTCACTTACGCGCAAATACCCTTGGGAAATATATTAGTTCGTCTCTTCCTTCCAGTTATGGGTTAAATAACAGGACAAATTGGGTTCTATAGCCTTGGCTGGCAACCAGTCTACCGCAGAATGTAATGGCAAACTACTGCGGGATAATCATCTGCCTAGTCAGTCATGTCTGTTTCGAGACATGATCGCCCAAGCGTGTATCACGTATGGCACTTAACTGACTGACCATGTAATCTGGTAATAATTAAAAGAGAACATAAAATGGTTATTGTTGAAATAAATAACGAGAAAACTCGGGAACAGTGAAATAAAATAATGTATTAACAAAATACATATAGCTGTTAAAACTGAGTCGTATCTTAACTAAGCTACAGGACAAATCAAGTTACAACCTTTACTCTCCCAGTCTCTGGATCTGACTGCCCGGAAGACAGAACCTGGTAACCGGACGTGACGTCAGGAATAGTCCATTAGTCAATCGACTCACAGGGGTGCCACCTTAACACTCCCTCCCAAGCTTTTCCTTCATAAAAGCTGTTAATTCATCCAGTTCTGATTCAATGATGCTTGTTTGTTTTTCACGTACATTAATCTATTCCTTCAGAACCAAAATGTATTCCTCTTTTTCTGAATATTACTTCTCTAATGTGTCCACCAGAAATCGAAGGCCACAAAGTTCTGCCTCTTTGTGCCCGAAGCTTTCATTTAATTGACCTTCAGTGCTTGTGCATCAGCAGGACTTTTGGATTCTTTGCTGGTCGACAAATCCAGTTTCTACGGCTTGTCCCCAACCGAAATATCTTCTTGCAATGAGGAAAGTTTATCTTCCAAAAGCTGCACCTCTTTTTCTAACGCAAAAATTCTGGAGTCCTTGGCTTCAAGCAATGGTGTTGGCTTAAAAAAATAGATATTTTGCAGTCTGTTATTATTTTTTTTTTTTTTGTAATGTGACCACTTCGATTCTAATTTATTTGGTGCATCATTTTTTGGTCTTCATTAACCAAAGCAAATTGTTTATGAAAAAGTAAAGAAATAAAATTGTTATAAAAATGAAGTGTTTTATTTCTCGCTGGAGGGATTTCAAGAGGCTGTGCGAAACACCCGATGACACATGGGAAACGATGGTTGACTTGACAGTTGAACAGCGATCAAATTCTGCAAAACGTCGAACAATAGAACAGCGTAATACATACATACACACACGTATCCACGCACGCAAGCCTGTCCAGTCGCCTTCCCTGTGGATGACAAAGGTTTGCCTTTCCCACTGAATCTTGAGGTCATTGGTCGGCCTCAGGTAAAACAGTATCTGAGAATAGTTATCAGAAGAGTGAAGTAGGACCATCTTTCTACCACTATTTACTTTGTTTTAAGCTTATATTGCAGTTAGCGATTGTTAAGCTTATCAACGTAGAAATATGGAGATAGACATGCTCTTTTATTTGGTGTAATATTAGTATATATATATATATATATATATATATATATAGTCATCCGCAGACAGATCTGTTTCGCTGTATCACAGTTCATCAGTACGGTTAGACAGCCGATTGCTTTTTACCCAGGATTGAAACCCGACCGAATTGGCGTCAGTCGGCGAATCTACCTCTGAGCTATGGGCGCCCGGTAGAAGGAAACCGACTTTTTAGCGTGTATATTATCATTATAGATGCCCAGTATCTGAGAGTGTTCTCATTCATTGCTGAATGAACGATGCTCGATGCCAGAATAGCTACTGTTTTCAAAGTCTACCATTTTTCCAGAGTGCTCAATCAGGGTGTGAATATATATATATATCCTTGAGGTTATATAGATTTATAGCTGTTTGAGAATTAGATAGATAGCTAGATAGATAGATAGATAGATAGATAGATAGATAGATAATGAAAAGACTAGACAGATAGACAGATAGATAATGAAAAGAATAAAAGAATAGATAGATAGATAGATAGATAGATAGATAGATAGATAGATAATGAAAAGACTAGAATAGATAGATAGATAGATAGATAGATAGATAGATAGATAATGAAAAGACTAGATAGATAGACAGATAGATAATGAAAAGACTAGAATAGATAGATAGATAGATAGATAGATAGATAGATAGATAGATAATGAAAAGACTAGATAGATAGACAGATAGATAATGAAAAGACTAGATAGATAGATAGATAGATAGATAGATAGATAGATAGATAGATAGATAGATATTTCCGGATTATATAGAAAGATAGATCCTTGAGGTTATATAAATTGATAGATGTTTGAGAATTAGACAAACACATTAATTTGGAAATTCTTGTAAAAATCAGATAATTGTTGGATTTTAATGAAACTTTTCGAACTTATTCACAAATGAATGAAATTATTTTTGAAATAATTTAAAAAATCTTGGTAAAAATACATTTTTTACATCTGTTACTACCACTCCAGGTAAGTTCATGAAATTTCAAGAAATTAAATTCTGTATGAAAATTGGTTTTATTAATTAAACGCAAAACTCATTAAGGAATGTATATCATGTATTATTTTTTTTCACCCATTTAGCACCTTTTACCGAATAGTAAAATAAAAATATGCAATAAAACTATGACATTATTTAATTAGATAAGCTTTTAATTGCTTTAATAAATAATATAAATTAAGGACATTATAGTCTGAAGAATTTTTTTTTATCAATAATGAAATTTTATAATAAAATGTTTTCATTTTTTATTATAATAAATTATAAAGTTTCAAAAATATTTTAAAATCATTTCAAAGACTTGTAGACGTTAAGTTGATAAGTTTTAAAGTGAAGACTATATTTACTAATCGAAAATTAAAAAACTTTAATACAAATGGTCTGCACATCGTATATTTAAAATAATATATTTGTGCGTATATTTGAAATTTTTGTATGGTAATTTCTATGTGTACATTAAAAAGTCATGTGTTTCACTGTTTCTTCGTCTTACAATAAAAAAATTTTACAGTCATGATCGCCATTTATTATGAATCTGTCGAGCTGTCATCATATTTCAAATATGGGGTAAAAGGTCAGAAAGTTCAACTCTGAGTTAAGGAAATAGTTATATTCTAAATTTCATACAATAAATAAGTAATACTTGTGTAAATCAGATTAATTTAACATTAACTTTGATAATTTTCTAAAAATAATGTCACAGATGCAAGTTTTATTTTTGCAAGGTTTTTAAAATCAAGAGTTAATTTTTGTTTTCAAATTTTGTCGATCGCTTAAAAAAGGCCGAAAAATTGAAGTTTCAGTATAATTTCTGTTTGTAATACACCAGAGTATTTTGCTTGCTGGAAATAGTAAATATAGCTTTAAATTAAAACTAAAATATAAGTTTCAAGAAAGCTTTTTTATTTTAAAAAATTCAGCTTAAAAGTTAGTTATCAACAATGAGTAGAGCTACCTATATAAAAAGATAAAAATTTGAAAATTCGATAGATAGATAGATAGATAGATAGATAGATAGATAAGAGAACGAGAATAGATAGATAGATAGATAGATAGATAGATAGATAGATATAAAAAACTGAGATATATATAAAAAACTGTGATAGATAGATAGATAGATAGATAGATAGATAGATATAAAAAACTGAGATATATATAAAAAACTGTGATAGATAGATAGATAGATAGATAGATAGATAGATATAAAAAACTGAGATATATATAAAAAAACTGTGATAGATAGATAGATAGATAGATAAGAGAACGAGAATAGATAGATAGATAGATAGATAGATAGATAGATAGATAGATAAGATAAGAGAACGAGAATAGATAGATAGATAGATAGATAGATAGATAGATAGATAGATAGATAGATAGATAGATAGATATAAAAAACTGAGATATATATAAAAAACTGTGATAGATAGATAGATAGATAGATAGATAGATAGATAGATAGATAGATAGATAAGAGAAAAGAATAGATAGATAGATAGACAGATAGATAGATAGATAGATAGATAGATAGAGAAGAATAGATAGATAGATAGATAGATAGATAGATAGATAGATAGATAGATAGATAATAATGAACAGACTGAGATAGATAGATAGATAGATAGATAGATAGATAGATAGATAGATAGATAGATATTAGCAATTTGAGATAGTTGAATAGATAGAAACTGAGAAAGAGAGATTTTCTTTTTAGCGATAAAAAAAAAATCTTGTTTATTTTCTTAAGAGTTCCTCATGGAAAGATTAATTTTACGCCATGACATCCGCGAATAAATGAAGTGTTTATTTACTTCCAGGCAAGTGAAACGCAGATACACACATCGCCTGAATTTAGGAGAATTTATCCAGAAAAAAATATTTAGTCGAACACGCAGTCTCCTTTGGAATACTAAACTTTGTATGGTATTGTGCTGACTCACGAAAATTACTGCCTGCAAGGGCTAGCAGCAAAAGCCCATACTACTTTTGATTCACATTTGCTATTTCACATTTTTCAAATGTTTATGTAGTACACGAGTCGACTAACGGAATAAGTTACTTGAACTTTTCTTTATTTATTGAATATAAATACGAGGGTCATTCAATAAATAAGGTGAATTTTTCGGTATAAGGACTTCTACGAGGGTCATTCAATAAATAAGGTGAATTTTTCGGTATAAGGACTTCTACGAGGGTCATTCAATAAATAAGGTGAATTTTTCGGTATAAGGACTTCTACGAGGGTCATTCAATAAATAAGGTGAATTTTTCGATTCTAAGGACTTCTATTAAGGTCATTCAATAAATAAGGTGAATTTTTCGGTATAAGAACTTCTAATACAGATAGAAGCTTACATTTTTTCTTTTTTCTATTTTTTTTTTTTTTCAACGTAGTCTCCCAGCATGAATGCTGGACAATATAATCGAAAATGAGGACAAAACTGGAAGCAGCGGAAATGTGGTTCTACAGAAGGATGCTGCGGATATCGTGGACTGAGCATGCAAGCAACGATGAGGTGTTGGAAAGAATGCCAACAAAAAGGAAATTGATACTGAGCATCAGGAAGAGACAACTGAAGTTCCTGGGACAGGCAATGAGGAAGGAGAGCTTGGAGAACCTGATACTGACTGGCCAGATAGAAAGAAAGAGAGACAGAGGAAAGCAGCGGATAACATATTTGCAGGGCCTGATCAGGTGGATGACGGAACGGGGGTTGCGAGGAGTAACAGGAGCAAACATACTAAGAGCCAAAAGAGATGGGGAGACGTGGAGAGCCATGATCGCCTACGCCCTGAAGAGACAGGACACATAGAAGAAGAAGAAGTCTCCCAGCAGTGTCACACACATTTCCCATCTGTGCACAAGCTTCCGTATTCCCTCAGCGTAAAAATCTTTGGACTGATGTCTCAGCCAATCGCTCACAGCACTTTTGACTTCATCGACACTTTCAAACGTGCCTCTCGTGAACGTTTTCAAGGGACCAAACAGGTGAAAGTCTGCAGGAGCAAGGTCTGGGCTGTAAGGGGGATGAGGGAGCAGTTCCCAGCCCACAGTTGACATTCTCCTATGAATTTCAACTGGTTTGCACCCTTCAGCAACCAAAAACTTGAGAACTGACCTCTGTTCAATCCTGGAGCATGCTTCGTGGTCGGCCATCTTTGCTAATCTCCAAAACTCTCAAAGTTTTTTTTCAATCTACAAAATGAATTAAACCCCTTTGAAAAGTAAGTAAATAAAATAATTTTTAAAAAAGTAAGCTTCTACCTGTATTAGAAGTCCTTATAGCGAAAAAATATTCACCTTATTTCTTGAATGCCCCTCGTATATATATAGTATACAATTGAGTACTGGTCTATATATTTGTATTCTGTCTGCAACATCTGTTAAATCAAACATCAAGTGTGGTATATCTTGAGAGTTAGTAAAAAGCAGGTCTGGCTCAAATAGTAGAAAAGAGAGCTGAAAAACTTTAATTCCCAAAGGACATCAGCTTATATACTTTGTTTTTCAGATTTACTTTGCTGAATAGAAGAAGCAGATTTTAAAGATTAAATAAAGTGAATTTTTATTTCTTACCTAAAATTGCAATGATAAAAATCTAAATGACAATTTAAGCGTTATATAAAACTTTTTCATTCTTAAAGGCAAAAGTAATGTCAATTGGCTTTGAATGCAAAATTGAAAAACTACTATCACTTGTTTATAAAAATGTTAACAGGTACATAAACCTGGGTGCTGGTACCATAACAAGTATTTATTCTCATATCTACATTTAAAAAATAATTTTAACTTTTTGTTAAATAGTCTTGCCGAGAGAATATCAAAAGCATGATTTCTCTTCCAGATACAGCATTTGCATACATAAGTATATCTTTGTTTAAGTTCACCTCTGATATTTTTCTGTATTTGCTTTTCGGTTTCCATAAATATATGAAACACACTGTATTACTGGTATATTACTGCTATCTTGTAAAAATCTTTGTTATGGCTCTTTTGGAAGCACCAGGCATGTTCACTTCTGGTTTTCAGTTACCTAATAAACTATATTAATTAATTCTATAAAAAATATTTTATATATATATATATATATATATATATATATATATATATATATATATATTTGTTTTTCTTTAATCCGAAGTGGAAGAGTAGGAAGGTAAATTCCAAGAAACTGATCCTAATCAATATTGAAAATTTTTAACATTAAAAAGTGATGCAGGTATAGAGCTCAATGTATTAAGAATACAGAGCCAATATAAATTAGAGAAAATTTTCAAAACTCAAAAGTGTCGGATGTACATTTCGACATAGGATCTCTAATAGCCCAAAATCTTAACTTTAAAAAGTAATTTAACTCATTTAGTTGTCTATCTTTATAAAATATGAACTCCTATTCCTCCCCTTCCTAAATATACCATTTCAACACCCTGTAACCACGCGAATACCAGCTCTGTCCTTTTCCACTTTGTGACCTTTGTTAACCAAAAACCCCTCTACACTCTAACTCAGGGCCTCCGCCATTTTGAAAAACAATGTCGCTGACGTGATGTAGAGTCTCTATTAGAGATCCTATGTCGAAATGTACATCCGACACCTTTGAATTTTGAAAATTTTCTCTAATTTATATATATATGACAATAATGATGAAGAAAATAGCCCGAACAATGTAAATGATGTAAACAATTACAATACCTCATTTCAAATATATATATATATATAATCATCCGCAGACAGATCTGTTTGACTATATATATATGTTTCTGTGTGTGTGAGAGAGAAAAAGAGAGAGAGAACGATATACATTATATATATCAAGAACAATATTGGGGAAAATGTATGATAAAGACGAAAATAGTTTTCTTGTAACATGTTTCTAGATTAAATTTGTGTTATGCTGCCCTATTTATAGGAATGGACTCTTCAATAAATACTAACCTGAGTGACTTCCGGGGAGGCAGTCTGAAGACAGTACTGAGGCACTCTTGGCAGTCGAGAAGAAGTGTATTAGAATAACAGAACATATATACAAGTAGGAGTGTTAGTAATCAGCAAATAGAAGTGTACGTCCGAACGGTATAGTTACGCTGCGTCTTGACTGCCTCACGACGGAATTTACTCAGGTTAGTATTTATTGAAGGAGGAAGAGTCTATTTCTATAGATAGGACATCATAACAATTTTTTATGTTGTTATGCACATGCGCACGGACGAGAGATAATTTTAATCTTATTTGTTTATTTACTTTTTTAATGACCCGATTTCATTTATATTCTTTGATGGAAAGAAAAAGAATAAGAATCGGCTAGAATAAAAGAAATAAAAACTCAAATTTGTCGTGCTAACTTTCGTGTGTCAGGGTCCAATTCATGGAAGAGGAGTCCTAAATTTAGTTTCCAAACATTTTCGATCATTATCATCAGTGGGCGGGTAATTTCTTTACTTTTTTGTGTTTTAAATCATTTTATGATTATTTTTTGTTAGATTATCATAAGAAATGTTTGCGTGATATTTAACGAGACGTATCTAAATATAAGTATTTGTGTGTGTGTATTTTAGCATTGGAATGAAAGGTTTTTTCGGTGTTTTTCATTTAAATCAGAATATAAGCTGTTTTCTATATTTCAGCTAGCGTGCGTGTGTGTCACTCTATTAGCGCGTGTCTCTATTTTGTTTTGTTAAATTCCCAAGGCCGATGTTATTTTTAAATAACATGAACGACTGGGCTACACTCGTCCCTGTTTACGGTGAGAGGTCAAAATTATCAGTTAGTTGGAGATAAGCAGAAAACTCGTGGCCCATTTAAAAGCAGATATAGTCGCAAATCTACGTACCCCCTGATATGGAAGTACACTCTCCTCTATATACGCACAAAAAGAACAGACTTAAATTGATTCTAGAAAATATACTAATTTAGAAAATCTCTACAGCTCAAACGAACAGTCATTGGCAAATGTGACCATACGTCAATATAATGCTGAATATTATCAGCCTATCCAAGAAGTTGTGTTGATGTTTGGTTATTTGGTTAATTCTGGTGGAGACATCTCAGTATTCCCTTATCAGTTATCCTTATCAGTTATATTTCCCTTATCAGTTATATTTCCCTTATCAGTTATATTTCCCTTATCAGTTATATTTCAGTATTCCCTTATCAGTATTCCCTTATCAGTTCGATAAGATCAAATTGTCAGCTGATTGCAAAAATGACCTACAATCTGCTGTTAACTGGGTCAAAGAAATGGCTTCTCGAGCTAAAATATTCCGTTGACCCGAAGTGTAATGAGTATTCAATTGCTAAGTCAGATGCTAGGCATACACTGTGTCGAGTATGGCATTTTCTCTCCCCAGAATTTAATCTCATTTACCAGTTGTCCATGGTTTGAATATTGCTACTACTTAGCTCCTGCTATATATTTAGAGATTATTGACAAAATCCAGAGAGGAATCGGCAATACCATTAATCCTGATCTGGCATCTCGATTTCAGTGTTCAAAAATTTAAATGCAATGTCAATCGTTATCTTCTGTCTTCTTAAATGTGTTCTTTTGTTGTTCTCTCTTCTTAACAGTGTTTTATTCTAATATTCTCTAACACTCAGTAACCCCTTGCGTCTTAGTGGTGTTATATATATATATATATTTTTTTTTCTAAACATATGCTGTTAAATATAAGAGACAATGAATGTCTATTATGTTTAATCATGAGCCGTTCTAAACGTCGTATTTTTGCAGTTGAAAATAAAGACAAAAATTCTCCAACATTTGGATAATTATTTATTAGTTTTCTTCTAAGCTTTCGGCTCACATGAGCCATCTTCAGAGAGGTCGTTCAAACTGAAATATTATAAAATCCACCATCACCGACGATTTTATTTTGTGTTGACATAAAACTCCGCTTGGCAACGGCAATAGTTACCAAAAATAATAAACGCAGTTCTTAAGTTTGCGATGCGGTTTTATGACGTCACACCGCGGGATAGCGCGAAATGACAACAAAACCATGTAGTCAAATGCAATGTAATATATTATTTCCTGTTTTAAAGTTGATTTTATTGAGTGTTGGTTGTTTCCATTTGATGTACATGGCCTCCAATATCTGCAGGTTCCTCTTACTGTGTGTATGAGTAAGGATCACCGTATTGTTGACCAAAATCTGTCTGATATTACCTACATGTTTATGTTTTTCAGAGAAATGTTGTTTAATAGTACTCTGATCAGAAAGATGACATGTAAGTCTACGGGAGAGCGTAGTAGTAAACACAGTACTGTTCAAAAGTATTAGGACAAGAACTATTTTATCTTTTATGTGGCGTCAAAATAAAGTTTAAAATCACCCCTCTCCTAACACTTTTGCACACTACCGGTAGCGTGCAAAAGTATTAGAACAGGGGTGGTTTTGCTAAAAACCTCACTTAAATTCAAATACAGGGTGAAAAGCTAAGTAAATTGCTCATAAATATTGATTATTTAAAATTAGGTGTAAAAGAAATGTATTAAAAGGAAGTTATATTTAATTTTTCCTATTTTTCATTAAACAAGTTATTTTGAAACTACTCATTATTCTATTTTCCTTGGATACGACTGACTTTTTTCTTATTCCCCACCCTCGAATTAAGCTGTAAATAGTGTCAACATAGTATAAAAGTTCCTTTTTAAACTTTATTTTGAGAAGAAAGGCTTTGATCCAAGCAAAAGGCTATTATATTAAATGTTAAATTTATTTTGTAACAAGTATTTTTTTTCTTGTTAAAGCATTTGTTGAGTAAATCAAATACAATTACTTTAATTAAATTGTTTATTTTCTGTCAATATGCCTCGTAAAAGATAAAAAAGTTATTTTCCTAATACTTTTGCACAGTATTATATATATATATATATATATATATATATATATATATATATATATATATTGAATTAATATCAGAATTAACGTTAAGAAATAAGTAATTTCTGTTTTGTTTGGCTACTTTATTCTTTAAATTCTTATTTTACATTTTGTTCACTTATATATTCACATTTATTTGCTATCACTTAATCCAACTTATCAAGCAAATCTTTGAGATCTTTTGAGTAAAATTCTGCCGGTCTTGATGTGAAAAAAATTCCGACGGACTCTTAAATCCGATTTTTTTCAATCATATCGCCCCAAGTAAAACATTTTACTGCCACTGTTTTGCAGGAGGTTTCACAGGAGGAAAGTTATGAGAAAGATTGACAGGTTATAGTGGGTGTCAGGAAGTGGGTAAGAGAAGGATGAGAATACTGATAACAGTGGAGTGGACGGAAAAGGAACATGAGAGATAGGATGTAAGTTAGTAAGATAAGAGATGACTATTGACTTTACATTTAAATTCTTGGAGATTGTAGCTGTCAGGAAAGCAAATAAATGGAAGGGAATTCTACGAACGGGAAGTGCGAGAAAAGAAGCTGCCCGAGTAGAATTTGCGTTTACATTTTATTGATTTCACAGTAAAAGGGTGGGACCTAGTTGCTAATCATGTGGCTCGAGTAAATTCATATAAAGGGGGAACCAGTGAGCTAAGTTCATCTGAGCAGAAGTCATGAAAGTATTTGTAGAAAAGACACAGGGAAGCCAGATTGCGCCAGTGAGAAAGTGACTGTATCTGAATTGCCAAGTCGGGATTGATCACGTTATAGATTCTCCGTTGGATTTTGTCAAGGACACATCTCATTAGAGAATGTCTTCCGCGACAAAGCATTTTTTTTAATCATTTCACCCCAAGCAAGGCATTCCATTGCCACTATTGCGCATGGGGCTACATAGGGGAAGGTAAAGAGGTGGAGTGGTTAGGTGTAGATGGGTAAGGATACCGAGGATGAGGGTTGGGCAGATGGGAAGCGTGTTTAAAAGAATGAGAGCGAGTTAGTGTGTTAAGAGATGTCTATTGACCTTACATTTAAACTCCTGGAGATTGTAGCCGTCGGGGAAGCAATCATGTGGAAGGGAATTCCACTGTCGGGAAGTGCGAGAAAAGAAACTGTTGGAGTAGAAGCTGCGGTTGCATTTTATCGGCTTCACTGTAAAAGGGTGGGATCTAGTTCGCAACGATCGAAGAAAAAGTAATAAATAATTGGTTCAGGGTCAGGGGAATATGGCGGGCGAGGTAAGACAGACCAACCGAGTTCCCAGTTCTTTAGTCACTTTCCAACCACTGTAATGTAACTTCCCTGGGTCGTTTCTATAAATACTTCCTTGGTAATTGTTCTAATAAACTTTCTACAATGTTGTCTAGACTCTATGAATTTAAGCCCACTACTAGATTTGCGTCGTGGTGCAGTGGATATCGGCTCGGAACGAGAAACCGGGGATCCGCGTTCGAATTCCAGCCGAATTCATTGCATTCACTTACGCGCAAATACCCTTGGGAAAGGTATTAATCCTTCTCTTCCTTCCAGTTAGGGGTTAAATAACAGGACAGATTGGGTTCTATAGCCTTGGTCGGCAACCAATCTACCGCAGAAAGCAATGGCAACCTACTGCCGGATACATCTTCTGCCCAGTCAGTCATGTCTCTTTCGAGACATGATCGCCCAAGCGTGTATCACGTATGGCACTTAACTGACTGACTAGATTTGCGATAAGCTATCATCATTTTGCAGTTTTTTTAATCGTTTCACGATTCTCCGCCACTGATGCGCAGGGGGGGGGGGGCACATAAGAGTAAAAGATTAGATAGGAGGAGAGTAAAGAGAAAGACAAACCAGTTACAAGGAGTGTCAGAGAAAGGAGCAAGAGAAGGATGGGAATACAGGTGTGATGACAGTTGCAAAGGTTGAGAGAAAAGAAAAGATATACAGGGTGATGTAGAAAGAACTGGAGTCAAGTGGTTAAAAGATGGGTATTGACATTGCATTTAAATTTCCTGACGGCTACAGCCGTCAGGAAAGCAAGAATATGGACGAGATTTCCACAAGCGGGAAGTGCAAGAAAAGAAGCTGTTGAAGTAGAATTGTCGGCTGCATTTGTTTGATCTAACTGTGAATGGGTGGAACCCACTTGCTAGTCTGGTTGAACGAGTAAACTCATGTGGCAGGGCACCAGTATCTTAAGTTCGTCGGAGCAGATAGCCATGAAAATATTTATGGAACAGACAGATGTAAGACACATCTCATCGGGAAGAAAGTGGTTGGAGTCGAGCCGCCAAGTCGGTACCTATCACATTATTGATTCTCGTTTAGAGCCTGTCGAGAACACTGAGATGAACAGCGGGGGAGCCTGACCATATATGACAGCAGTATTCCATGCACGGATGGATGGTTGATTTGTATATGTGTAAGATGGATTCAGGTGGAGAAAAACATCCTGGTCCGACACATAGATACATGTAACCGTAGGTTCTATGTTAATAGTTTCTTCTAACATACTTCTCGCCTGAGGAACTCTCTTCCGGCTTGTTGCTTCCCAGTCTACTATTTCAAAATATTAAGTTCAATAGAAATCGTTATCTTCTGTCTTCTTAATTCTTTTTCTTTTATTGTTCTCTATTCTTAACAGTATTTTTCCCCATATTCTCTAACACTCAGTAACTTCTGGGGTCTTAGTAGCTTTATTGCTTTGTTTGGAGGGAAATGATTAAAAAGAAAATTAAAGCTTCTTGATAAAATACAAAGAAGAACCTTCCTGACCTGGCACATCAGTTTCAGTTAATTTCCAACCACCGTAACGTAGATCCCCTGAGTTTTTTTTCTATAAATACTTTCTTGGTAATTGCTTTATTGATCTATTGTCTTTAATAAATAGAATTTATTAACTTATGTGTATTACTAGATTGGTAGAATAGTCTCATCGTTTTACAGTAGAAATGGCTTGATATAATCATGACTTCTATGCAGTTACTTAATTTTTAAAGATCAAACTTGACAGGAAAGTAAGAAGCTGGAAAAGATTTTTTCAAGTAAGACGTTAATACGTCTCACTTGAAAAAATCTCTTACAGCTTCTTGCTTTCCGGTCAAGTTTGATCTTCAAAACTTTAAATGCAATGGCAATCCTCATCTTCTGTCTTCTTAATTCTTGTTCTTTTATTGTTCTTGCTCTTTAATAATGTTTTAGTGGCTTTATTACCTTGCTTGGAGTGAAAGGATTAAAAAATAAAGAAAAAAGTACAGATCGGTTGCTACCACACAATATTGAAGAATCCAAGCATTAGAAAGGAGATGGAGAAGAGCCATATTTTGGTTTTGTGGCATTTTACAGTATTTTACAAAACTACCCAGAACACAATCTAACCTCTGTTCAATTTCGTTATTCCCTTTGCAACATTTGTTACAAGCGTTCCATAAAGCGAGATATATGAAATTCTGAGAGTGTATTAATTCCCCATTCTGAAGTTTCATGATGGATTCAGGATATGTGAGATCGCTACTCTCATTCTAATTCCAGGTCTTAGTTTCTGTTTGGGAAAGGTTTATCTTACGTCTATTCTTGTGACAGCTGGTGTACGTCAATAGCATTGTACAAGTCATCACTTTCAAAATGCTTAAATCTATTTTGGAATTATTATTTAAGTTATTTCCATTTCCGTGAATTTGTCAAGAGCTTCAGTGACTTGGAGGCCCACCCACTTAAAACATTTCCAAGAAACTCAGTACTTAGATCCGTTATTATAAAATCTAGAATGAAATGTAAAACTAAATTATACTGATCAGGATGGGATGCCTTTAATCATAATATAAACCATATACGAGGGTCACTCAATAAATAAGGTAAATCTTTCGGTATGAGGATTTCTAATTCAAATAGAAGCTTACTTTTTTTTAATTTTTCAACGTAGTCTCCCAGCAGTGTCACACAAACTTCGTACCTCTCGAGAGCGCTTTCAAGGGACCAAACAGATGAAAGTCTGAAGGGTCAAGGTCTGGGCTGTAAGGGGGATGAGGGAGCAGTTCCTAGCCCAGCTTGTTGATGGTCTGCGCCGTTTCGGCTGCTGTGTCAGGCTTTGCGTTGTCTTGATGCAAGACGACTCCATGTGACTGATAAGCTCTGCGTTTGTTCTTTATGTCCTTGCAATTTCTTTCACTGTCACCCTTCTGTCAGACTGAATGAGGTCATTGACTGATTCGGTCACCTCAGAGGACCTCACTTCTGTCGGCCTTCCAGTCCTGCCTTCATCCTCAATATTGCTTCGTCCTTCTTTAAACAATTTAGCCCACTTGTAGACATTTTGTTGGCTGAAACATGTGGAACCATACACAGTTAACATTCTCCTATGAATTTCAACTGGTTTGCACCCTTCAGCAACCAAAAACTTGATAACTGACTTCTGTTCAATCCTGAAGCATGCTTCTTGGTCGGCCATCTTTGTTAATCTCTAAAACTAATTTTTTTTTCAATCTGCAAAAGAAAATTAAATCCCTTTGAAAAAGAATTAAAGGAACATTTTTTAAAAAAAAGTAAGCTTCTATCTGTATTAGATGTCCTTATACCGAAAATTCACCTTATTCATTGAATGACCCTCGTAGATTAACTTCAAGAACCACACAAAAAAATAGCAGCTGTTGCAAAACTAAGAACCATCTGGAAGAACAAGACCATCTGTGAGGAATCAAAACCAGATTGTTGCGTGCATTAGCTTTATCTGTCTTTGTGTCTTTGCCTGCAAATATTGGACATTAAGAGAAGAATTACAGCCAAGAATTTAGAAATGACGCAATGTGAGACACCTTCAGACAACAATCAAAAGTACAACTATCTTTCCACTATCATCCTACAAGGTATAGCGATGTGGATCAAAGTGAACAATTGACGTACCCAATCCGAAGTGGTTAATGAAGGATGATAACAACAAGAAAACACATTGGTAATTTTAACAAAGCAAGCCCGGTTCACACTCCACCCACGTCTATTGAACAGGTGAAGAGGCTCATCCCTTGTTCCCTGTTTAGGATGTGGTTTCCGGCATTCTCTTTTCCAATCTTTTCACTATTACGTAGCCCCCTGCACATCAGTGGCATTACCGCCTTGCTCGGGGTGATACGATAAAAAAAAATGAAGAATTTGTTCATGAATTTACACGTTTGAGGTAGCTCGTTTCTGGGAAATAAATTGCTACTTTTCTTCTTCTCAGTTGACCAGCTAATTTCTGTGAAGGCAAGGTTTTCATTGATCCAAAAGTATTTCAAATAAACTTGCAAATTCCTGCTTCTTCTCAGCTCACTGGTCAATTTAAGCGAAAGTCAAATTTTCATTAGTCCAAAGAAATTTTCACATTGGTTCGCCAGTTTCTTTACTTATTTTTCCTCAGTCCTTCGAATTTGAATTAAGTAAGTGAAGAGATGTGTGTTGTGGTGCAGTAGATATCGGCTCGGAACGAGAAATCGAGGAACCGAGTTCGAATTCCAGTTGAATTCCTTGCATTCACTTACGCGCAAATACCCTTGGGAAATATATTAATCTGTCACTTCCCTCCAGTTATGGGTTAAATAATAGGACAGATTGGGTTTTATAGCCTTGGCTGGAAACCAGTCTACCGGAGAAAGCAATGGCAACCTACTGCGGGATAATCTCCTGCCTTGTAAGTCATGTCTCTTTCGAGACATGATCGCCTAAGCGTGTTTCACGTATGGCACCTAACTGACTGAAGTGAAGGGATGTTATGCCAGGATTTGTCATCGGAGGCCAAAATTGGAACAACATAAGATACGCAGATGATACAGTGCTGATAGCTGACACAGAAAGGAAACTACAAGACAGAAGGTAGCTGAAGAGAGTGACAAAAAGGGACTACAAATAAACTGCAAAAAAACAAGAAACAAAAAACGAATGCATGCTCATCAGCCAAAATAGCAACCCAAAATGCCAGATACCGGTTTGGGATATTAAAATCAAGCAGGTACAAAAATTTAAATGCCTGGGAATGTTCTAACAGGAGACTAAAAGTGCGATGCAGAGATCCGAAGGCGAATTGACATGGCCAAATACGCGTTCCAGAAGCTGAGTAAAGTATTAAGACACAGGAAACTTTCCCTAGAAACAAAGAAGAGAATACTAGATTGCTATGGCAGTGAATGTTGGACAATATCATCAAAGATGAAGGAAGAACTGCAGCTGAAACGTGGTTCTACAGAAGGATGCTGCGGATATCGTCGACCAAGCATGTGAGCAATGATGAGGTGTTCGAAAGAATGGAAACGAAAAGAAAATTAATATTGGACATCAGGAAGAGACAACTGAAGTTCCTGGAACATGCATTGAGGAAGGATAACATATTTGAAGGGCCTGAGCAGGTGGATGACAGAACGGGGGTTGCGAGATGTTACAGGAGAAAGCATGCTAAGAGCCACCAGGGATACGGAGACGTGGAAGGCCATGATCGCCTACGTCCTGAAAGAACAAGGCACATAGAAGAAGAAGAAGAAGAAGAAGAAGAAGAAGAAGAATTGAAGGGACTTGTTATTATTTCACTCTCACTCCCTGATGTATCATCTTAGGCAAAAGAAGCAGACAGGGATATAGAAATGGCCTAAAATCTTCACTGAATGAATTCGAAAATCCTTCCAGATGATACAAACATCGGCAAGCAACCGATACATTTAGGCAAGAATCACATCCGACCATGGGACTGATGATGATGATGATCATCATCATCATCTACAAATATGAATCTACACAAAGTAATCTTCTCAACGTCACCAAATATATTTATTCTCTAATTAATTCCCAATCAATCATTGTTTCACTCAGACTATAAGTTATAGACCTGTTTTTTTTCGTCATTTATTGTCTTGTGTTTAAACGCTAGACGATACGACCAAAGAATACATTATATTTTATATAGGCCGTGTTATTAGGTATTCATACGACGCAAAATATATTTGAAGTATTGACAACAACAGACACATTCTAGTATTGATTTTGTATAAGGTTCAAAAAGTTGGTGAAAAATCTTTCTCATTCCAAAGAATTTTGGCAATAGACCCGAGTAAACAAAAAAGGCAGTCAGTTCTGGTGGATGTTAGACAGTGTGAAATATCGATCTTGGTTTTCTTCGAATTTAAATAATTTTCTTCTCGTGGCTTGATTAGAGAGGAACTAATTGCAGTTATCTCCCTTTGCAATTATTACGATTGACGTCAAGAGCTTAACGGAAAACTCACTCTCTGCTTTTTCTTTTTCTTACATAAAATCTACCACATTTTTTATTTAAATGTTTGTAAATCCATTTTGTCTGAGTAACAAATCGTTGACCAGCGTATTGATCTAAAATAATTTCTATTGATGTGTCTCTGTCTATATCTAGCAATTGTCATATAGTCTACAGAGTGGCTTGAACTAAGAAAAGCAATACACGTAATCTGGCCACATATGATTAGGTAGCCTTAAATATGAAATCAGTTCTTTTTAAAGATTCTAGACTATGTGATGATGAAAACGAGAGGGAACGTCAGAGGAAGTAAAATGAATGGCCGGCGCGTGCGACGCCCGAACAAAAAATTATAAAAACCTCTGAGTTCGTATTTCAACCAACAAATATTGGTGTGCTTATTGAAAAATACTATTTTTTTCAGTAACAATCAGACCCTCAGTCTTTAAAAAATAACACGATTGAATATACTAAGACCAATAAGGATTTACATAAAATCATTTAATAAACTAGCAACACAAATAAAAACTTCGTGAACATAAGAACTATCGTAAAAATTCTCTCTTTCTTGATTGTCATGTTCAATATTATTTAAGTCCTCTTTGATACGCCAGCAGTAGTCATTCATCTTTCATTTGTCCCACCGTCCATGATAAAGCTCTTACATTGTTTTGATATCATGATGGAATCGTTTTCCTTACTCATCACTCACATTGCCCCAATTATCCGGAAATTTATCAAGATGGCTGTGTAAAAAATGAAATTTAATACTCATATTAGCGTATTGATGATAAAGTGCCTTACTGATCAAATTTATCAGTTAATTACAATTTTGGTGAGAAATTGGAAAAATTCGGCACCTCTATTTTAAAATTTTGATTCACATTTTCTGAGTTTATCTCAAGTGCCTGACATAAATTGTTTGGTCTACATGAAAATTGATGGGTTTCTACGACCTTTATTAACTAAATGTTGCGATCAGGCAAGATTGTAAATTGATCTTTTTTTTCGAAAAATGAGCAATTTCAGTGCAGCAAAAACGGTAGCTAACCATGAAAATCTGAGGTCATTTTCGGAATCTGCGCCGTCAAATTATCTAAGAAACTTGTTTGATTTCTTGGCACCAAAGAATCGTGTTGACAAATGATATTGATGAAATTAAGGAGCTTCTAAAATATTGAACCCAAAATAATTAAATAAAAATTGATAGTTTCAGATCTTGGGACAATACGATTATTAAAAAAATAAAAAATAAAAAATAAATTAAAAAACAAGACTCTAAGTTTTTAAAAATAACACGATTGAATATACTAAGACGAACAAAGGTTTTCATAAAATCATTTAATAAACTAACAACACAAATAAAAACTTCGTGAACATAAGAACTATAGTAAAAATTCTCTCTTTCTTGATTGTCATGTTCGATATTATTTAAGTCCCTTTTGATACGCCAGCAGTAGTCAGCCGTCATTTATTTGTCCCACCGTCCATGACAGAGCTCTTACATTGTTTTGATATCCTTATGGAATCGTACTCTTTGTGATATGTCCCGGAAAGGGATATATATCAATACGAAGTTGTTAAGTGGTTAAGACAAATGTAATCGAGTAAAACAAACTAGTCCGTAGGCGTAATCGTCGTATGCAGTGTCTTGGGACGTAGACCTAGTCAATAGTAGACTAATAGATCTCTAGTGTAAAGACTGGTAGATCTCTCTCACTCACTTACTCTATCGACGTCCTTGCTATAAATAAAGACGAACTGGGAAAATTAAGTACTTCTATTTTAAAATCTTTAACTCATTTTTAACTTATAAAAATAGTTTATTCTAAATTGGTTGGTCCTACCTAAAAGTTTATGGGCTTCTATGACCTTTCTTGACGAAATGAGCGTAAATTTATCTTTTTTTTTTTTTCAAAAATGAGCAATTTCAGCATAACAAAAAACGGTAGCGGATCATTTTATATCTATTCTACCTTATGAAAATTGAGATATAGTAGAGCAGGGAGCCCCGTATTATAGATTCGGTGGGCCCCCTTTCATAGATTCGTTGGTGGCCGACGAAGTCCTTGCATCGGCCCTGGCAGGATGAGTCAGAAAGTAGATTTGCCTTTGACCCAACCACATTCCTGTATATCCAGTTTGAGCCAACCACCTTCCCTCTCATCTATTTCACTATCATTTACTGATCCAACCACCTTCCATATGATCCACTCTGATCCAACCGACTTCACTCTAATCTTCTCTTATCCAGTCATCTTCCCTCTGATCCACCATGACACAACCACCTTCTCTCTGATTCAACACTTTCTCACTGATCCACTCCGATCCATTCTGATCCAGACACCTTCTCTTTAATCCATTCTGGGCCAACTACCTTCCCCCTGATCTACTCTGATCCAGCTACATTTCTTTCTGATCCACTCTGTTACAGCCAGCTTGTCTCTAATCTAATTATCTTCACTCTGGTCCACTGATCCAACCAGATGTCCTCTTATCTACTCAGATCCAGCCACTTTCGCTCTGATCTTGAAAGTTTCTTTCACAAAATGGTGGCTCTTTAGAAGGAGCTGTCCAGATTAAACTTCCTCCTTACCAATGACATAAGAAGGAAATGACGATGGTTCTCCCCTGTGTATATAGCATGGTGGATGTTAGCTGTAAAAGTCTGAACTGGTGGCAGTTAGCAATGTAGCTTCTTGGAATATTTGTCATGGGAATAGAAAGAGGGAGACGACAAGCTTATGACGTTTCGTCCGTAGGAAAAAGGCTGTTTGGTTGAAAAAAAGCCGTGTAAAATTATTCTCTGTTATGCCTGGTGATACAAAGTTTCCCAGCAGTTCTGACAAAATCTGTTCTTTTTACTAAATGTTCACTCAATACAAGACAAGTTAGAGAGTTACTGGATGAGATTGTTGTATGAATGCCGATTATACAAATATGTAGGACTGATAGCAGTTGACCCTGGAGTTGAAGGGGCTAAAATTTTAATGACTAGAGAAGTATTCTCTCGAAATTCTGTTTCACAAAAACAGTTCTCCGGGAGAAGCTGTTTGAATGGAACATCCTCCTTACTAATGGAATACGAAGGAAATAAGGAATGTTCTCTCCTATATATATGGCGGGTGTTACCTGAGAAGATATTAAATTTTGGTACTTAGCTCATCAGAACGTTTTTAATGGAAATAGTGATAGGGTATCGATGGGGTAGCGATAGGATATCGATGTTACGTCTGTGCGGAATGGGGTTGTAGGGTGGGATATAATAGGTGTTCCGACCAAAGTAAAATCCACTCGAATACTAACTTTTTCACTGCCGCGAGTTTCATTTTTTTTTTCTAAGTGCAAGATTGGAGTAAGACAATCTTTTTAACTTTCACCTCCCTACATTTAACCTTGTGCTATCAAGATGAAGTTAGTAAATAAAAATGACATGGGTGCACTTTGTAGGTTAAACAATTACGTCTTCTCCAGTTAGTTCATTTTTTTTAAATCGTGTCACCCCAAGCAAGGCATTCCACTGCAACTATAGCGCAGGGGGTTACATAGAGGGATTGGGTATGGGAAATATCAAAAGGAGGGTGATAGACCACTTAGGATGTACATAGGGAGAGAGTTGGAGAGAGTGGGTGTGAATTAGTGTGTTAGGAGGTGTCTATTGACCTTACATTTAAACTCCTGGAGGTTAAGGCGTCGGGGAAGCAAGCATGCGGTAGGGAATTCCACAGGCGGGAAGTGCGAGGAAAGAAGCTGTTGGAGTAGAAATTGCGGTTACATTTCATCGGTTTCACTGTAAAAGGGTGGGACCTAGTTGCCAATCTAGTATCTCGTGCAAATTCACATCTAGGGGACACCAGTGATTTAAGTTCGTCAGTGCAGAAGCCATGAAAGTATTTATAGAAGAGGCACAGGGATCCCACGTCACGCTTGTGAGAGAGATACTGCAGGCGGTCAGCCAAGTCGGTATCAATCACATTACAGATTCTTCGCTGTATTTTGTCAAGAACCCCGAGGAGAATAGAAGGGGCACCCGACCAGATGTGGCAGCAATACTCAATACACGGGCGGATGGTGGATTTATATAATTGCAGGATAGATTCAGGCGGAAAGAATTTCCGGGCCCTGCACAGAGAGCCGACTTTCATAGCTGCGGATTTAGCAATGGATTCGACGTAGTCATTCCACTTGAGGTCCGCTGAGAGTGTCAGGCCAAGCAGGCGCAGTGATTTACTCTCTGGCAGGCAAGCCTGTTCCATGCTAATGGGAGGGAGGTGCGGTTGTCTGTGGTGGTTAATTGACAGCAGCTTCGTTTTGGAAGAATTGAATTTTACGAGCCATTTCTTAGCCCAATCCACCCCGGATTGGAGGTCCTTCTTAAAAAAACGACGATTTAGAATGATGATTTTCCAGATTAGCAGAGTTTTTCTAGATGGAAGATGGTAGAATTTAGGCTTCCTGATCCTACCCCATTTCTAGATGTATTCGATCTAATAGACTATTTCAACTTTATACTTCTAGCGTTCCCACGTATACTCTGAAATTCTCCCAAACCTGTGTTCCTTGGAAGAAGAGTGTTGTTGTGCGTGCGTGCGTGCGGTGGGGATTGTCGGGGTTATTATTTATCTAACGTTCTTAAAACGCAATAAAACATTAATGCACATTTATATATCCATCAGCTACAACGTGTCCATAAAATGTTGGTTGAAAAACGCCCAGCGCTCTTCAAGAGAAAAAAATGTTGTTCTCATCCATGACACCTCAAATCTGCATACTGTGAGAATCAGTCAGTTAAGTGCCATACGTGATACACGCTTTGGGCGATCATGTCTTGAAAGAGACATGACTGACTGGGCAGAAGATTATCCTGCAGTAGGTTGCCATTACTTTCTGCGGTAGACTGGTTGCCAGCCAAGTCTATAGAACCCAATCTGTCCTATTATTTAACCCATAACTGGAGGGAAGAGACGGATTAATATCTTTCACAAGGGTATTTGTGCGTAAGTGAATACAAGGAATTTCAAGTGGAAGTCGAACTCGGCACCCCGATCTCTCGTTCCGAGTCGATATCCACTGTACTAGAACACCCATCTTGTACCACACCGCATACTATGAGAATAGCAGAGCGGAAAAAAGATCGGCACTCGGTTTGTCTCTTCTATCCCACGCTTGATATTCACCTGATCTTTCACCAATCGAGTTTTACTGCTTTTGATTCCAACAAATATTTTTATTCGTTACGAATAGATAAATTCTATCGTCCGGTTCACACTTCTCCCCTGTCCATTTAACGAGAGTAGAGTTTTATCCCTTGTTTTCTGTTCAGGATTTTGTTTCTGGTTCCTTCTGAAATATTTTCCTTCTTTTTTTACTTCCGGTGGCCCCCTTGCGTTTTGTTGACATCTTGCTTGATATGTTACCTCTTACTCTGTAACTCTCTACCTCGAGTGGCTCTTGGGTCTCGAACAGGGTGAACACTATGTTAAAAAAAAACATCTGTCTGGCTCAGTTTAGTAAATATCAAAATTAAAAATCCTTTCTCTCGACCTAGGGAAGTGGTAAATAAATCTAACGTTTGAGCCGTCCGAGGCGGTCGTAGAATTTCCCGCCCCTCTAAACAACATATGAACAATATCTGCTAAATATTAGGTTGTCCATAAAGTTCATGCTGATTTTTAAGGGAAATTGAAACAAAATAAATTATGCCATAAAATATTTATTCAAAGAAATAGGAATTATTTAGTTCTATTTTTTCCGTCAACTTAAATCTTCCGTCTTCCCAGAATTTCTGTGATTTCTCGGCAAAGAACTCATTAAGGTGTTTTTTATATAATGCAAAGAATTAAAATTTTTACCATTGAGTTTATTTTGCAAGGGCCTGAATAAATGAAAATTCGAATGAGTAACATCTGGTGAATATGGCTGGTGGGGTAACATATCCCAGCCAAACTGAAACAATGTTTGTCGGGTCGTCAAAGAAACATGAGCTCTGGCATTATCTTGATGAAAAACAACACCTTCCCTGTTCACCAATTCTGGGCGTTTTGCTACGTTTAATTTGTCCAGTTGTGAGAGTATTTTTCAAGAATCAATTGACTGGATTCTTGGCAGAAGCTTGTAGTGCAGGATTCCTTTCCAATCCCACCAAATGCACAGCATGACTTTCTTAGGACGAAGACCTGTTTTTGGTGGTTAAAATTGGCTAATGTCGCTTACTCCAGGTTTTTTTCGTTGAACATTGCTGTAAACTATCCATTTCTCATCACCCGTTAAAATTTGCTTAAAGACGTGCATTTTCATTACGCTTATACAGCAAATCACAGATATAAATACCACCCAAAAGATTCTTTTCACTCAGATCATGTGGTACACAAACATAGTAGCGATTTGATTCGTACCCTAGATTCACTAAATTTTCAAGGATGACGGATTTTAATAAATTTAGTGTTTCTACCAATTGTGTAATGTGGGTTATTTCATTCAGTGTCTTGCTTTGGTCGTCGTCTGTAGTGGGGTGGGGGGCTGCCTCAGCTTTCTTTATCAGTAAAGGTTATAATCATCGATTGTAAACTTAGCGAACTCTTCTGTATAGTTCTATTAGCTAAAGCACCTTTACTGTGCATAGTACATACCTTTTTTGTTGCTTGTGAGGCATTTTTGCCTTTACGGCATTAAAAAAAAGTATCAAGTGTCTAAAATGAATCTTATAATCTTTCATTTTCATAGGGACATGAATAATGTCATTTTAAAATTTCTTTCTCAAGAGATAGTTTCAATTGTGCTCTAATCAGAAATGCAAGTATATTATATCTGTCGGTAAATTCGACTTGTTCTTACGTGTTGGAATATTTCCTAACAACACAATATAAAGAAATATTACGATTAAGATCATTTATTTTGTTTTGTAAGCAGCAAAAAATAAATAAATAGATAAAAAACAAAATGGAAAGACATATTTTTAAAAATACTTTTTTCAGTAAATAATATTTGCATTTGTTATTAGAGGCACGAAAAATAATAGTAATAGTAAAAAATAATAAAAAGAACGGTCAAATTGAACTAGCCGGTTATCGCTCTTCGTTCATCAGAACTCGATCAACGAAAGTAAAAATTTTAGTGCCCAACTAACAAGGACAAATGTAAGAGAAAACACACGAGTATCAATATTTAAAACTTTTAAAATTCATTTATTTAAAAGTCAGAGTGAAGCTGATTACACAGGTAGGACCAGTCAACTTCTAGAGAAGAGACTTGCTCAATCGACGTGTATTAAAAAAAGCAAAGGAGATAATTTGCATAATTGTGCCATCACATCCGGTACTGAAATCGCACAACACCTAATACAAAATTGCGCATCGTCATAAGAAATATAACCGTCTCAATACATTGTGATAAACTCCACCCGGCAGCAACACCTCTGATCGGGAGATTGGAGGCTTTAAAGAGAGTACATGTTGTGGTCCAGTGTATATCGGCTCGGAGCGAGAAATCGGGGAGCCGAGTTCGAATTCCAGCTGAATTCATTGCCTTCACTTACGCACAAATACCCTTGAGAATGGTATTAATCCGTCTCTTCCTTCCAGTTATGGGTTAAATAACAGGACCGATTGGGTTCTATAGTCTTGGTCGGCAACCAGTCTACCGCAGAAAGCAATTGCAACCTACTGCGGGATAATCTTCTGCCCAGTCAGTCATGTCTCTTTCGAGACATGATCGCCCAAGCGTGTATCACGTATGGCACTTAACTGACTGACTGACATAAAAGACACGGAAAGGAAAATACATCACTTCCTACAAAAGGTAGCAAGAGAAACTGGGGAAAAAGAGCTAAACATAAACTTCATGAAAATCAAACGCATGATCATCAGCAAAAAAGAGGGGCCCCCAGATAACAACTAAAAGTCGAGAGCATTAAAATCAAACAACTTGGAGTAGATAGACTAAACTATCGCCCGGTTCACACTCCACCCACGTCTATTGAACAGGTGAAGAGGCTCATCCCTTGTTCCTTGTTTAGGATATTGTTTCCGGCTTTCTCTTTTCCAATCTTTTCACTCTTTTTTTTTTTTCAATTGGAGTAGATAGACTAAACTATCGCCCGGCTTACACTCCACCCACGTCTATTGAACAGGTGAAGAGGCTCATCCCTTGTTCCTTATTTAGGATATGGTCTCCGGCTTTCTCTTTTCCAATCTTTTCACTCCTACGTAGCCCCCTGCGCTTCAGTGGCGTTACCGCCTTGCTCGGGGTGATATGATTAAAAAAAAAATCTCAATACCTGGAGAGCACTCTGATAGAAGATGACAAGTGCGATACTTAGATCTGATGGCAGATTGGCAAGGACCCATTTCAAACGCTAAGCAGAGCATTGTGAGACAGTAAGATTTTGTTGAAGACAAAAAAAAGTACTGGCCAGTTATGTGATATTTGTCCTCTTATATGTTTACAAATTCTGGCAATCTTCTAAAAGACGAAGGAGAAACTCGAAGCAACAGAAATGTGGTTCTACAAAAGAAGGCCGAGGATAACATGGACCGAACCTATGAGTAACGACGAGGTTTTGGAGAGGATGCAAACGAAAAGAAAAATTATACTAGGCATCAGGAAGAGACGGTTGAGATTTCTGGGATACATAATGAGGAAGGAGGGCTTGGAGAACCTAATACCCACAGGATGTATAGAACAAAAGAGAGACAGGGGAAAAACCCACTTGATGAGCTTGAGCAAGTGGATGACTGAGCGGGGTTTGGGAGAGATACCAAGAGGAAAAATATTAAAAGCAACAAGGAATAGGGGCAAATGGAAATCCATGATCATCTACGTCCTGAAAGAACACGACACATAAATGAGAAAGAAGAAACACAAATAACCCATAGATGTTGAGATGTCGCTAAACAAAATCAATTAAATCAATAGTTTGTTGATTCGCGTGTATTTTCTTTTTCATGTTAACTTTTCAGTCGATTTCACACACACACCCACACACACCACAAAAAATTACTTTTCTTGATCGAGTTCTGATGATTGAAGAGCGATAACCGGTTAGCATATTCGATTATTCTGTTTTTGTTTAAATTATTTTTCTTCTTTTTTTTTTCGTAGTTGTTTGCTCTTTTTATCCTTTTTTATTATGTGATTTTTTTGTAATAATTAAATAATATTGAGGATAAAATGCTTTTGCATTAACAATATAGCCACTATGCAAAAACAAAATAACAATACAGCCACTATGCAAAACAAATAACAGTAACTATCTCATAGTGAGACCTGAAAGTAAAGGTCTAGTGTATTACTTACCCATAATGCGAATTTAGGTTAAATGGCACAACTAATTTTACATACAACTTTATTATACTAATTCACCAAAATGTCGACTCTATGAAAATTTGCTGCCCGGGATGTACCGCCCTTCTCTTAGTCCGCCAGTGACCTTGGGTTTATCATTCCAGTCTCTATCTAACAAAACCAGCTGCTGCAATGCCAACTGTTTGAATAACTCACTGTTTACTTAAAATAAGGTTAACTCAACATCGATCACAGCCTGAGAAATCCGATAGAGATGACCTCCGTTTTCGTGTTTTAAAAATGGCTACTACCAGAAGCTGATCTCAGAATAGACATAAAATAAAAGCCTTAAGTTTGAATGTTTTCCACGCAGCTATAAAAACGTAGTAATTTGGACAAACTTTTTTTTAACTGTTTCACCCCAAGCAAGGCGGTAACGCCACTGATGTGCAGGGGGCTACATAAGAGAGAAAGATTAGACAGAAGGAGAGTAAAGAGAAAGACGAACCAGTTACAGGGGGTGTCAGAGTAAGGAGCAAGAGAAGAATGGGAATACAGGTGTGATGACAGTTGCAAAGATAGAGAGAAAGGAAAAGATATACAGGGTGATGTAGAAAGAACTGGAGTCAAGTGGTTAAAAGATGGGTATTGACATTGCATTTAAATTCCTGGAGGTTGTATCCGTCAGGAAAGCAAGAATATGGAAGAGAGTTCCACAGGCGGGAAGTGCGAGAAAAGAAGCTGCTGGGGTAGAATTGTCGGCTGCATTTACGTTCAAACAGTCAGTCAGTTAAGTGCTATACGTGATACACACTTGGGCGATCATGCCGCTTTCGAGACATGACTGACTGGGCAGAAGATTATCCTACAGTAGGTAGCCATTGCTTTTTGCAGTAGACTGGTTGTCAACCAAGGCTATAGAACCCAATCTGTCCTATTATTTAACCTGTAACTGAAGGGAAGAGATGGATTAATGCCTTTCCCAAGGTCGACATTTAGGTGAATTAGTATAATAAAGTTGTATGTAAAATTAGTTGTGCCATTTAACCTAAATTCACATTATGGGTAAGTAATACACTAGACCTTTACTTTCAGGTCTCACTATGAGATAGTTACTGTTATTTGTTCTGCATAGTGACTGTATTGTTTGTTTTTTTTTTGTTTTTTTTTTTCATAGTGGCTATATTGTTAATGCAAAAACATTTTATCCTCAATATTATTTAATTATTACAAAAAAATCACATAATAAAAAGAGCAAATACCCTTGTGCGCAAGTGAAAGCAAGGAATTCAACTGGCTCCCCGATTTCTCATTCCGAGCCGATATCCTCTGCACCACAACGCCCATCCACTTTCAAACAAAATATAAACATAGCATAATTCTTAATTTGCGATTAGTATTACTTTCCTCTTATTCCTGTTCCTTTTTGTCGTTATTTTATGATTGATTTGTTTTGTTTTTACTGTTTATCAACCCTTTACAGGTTATTTAAAGCCAGAAAATATTTTCAAATTGTAAGAATTTTTTGGAGATAATAATTTCAGGAAGAGGTGGATTTATACATTTCGCAAAGGTATTTACACGTAAGCGAACATAACGAATCCGGTTTGAATTTGAACTCGGCTCTCCAGTGTTTAGTTTATGACGACGTTGGGATATCCGTATAGTATGGCATAGCGTCGAGAAACGTAGAATCGGTGAACTGAGTTAAAATGCTGTCTCAGTCAAATGCGTTAATTTCGTCCTGTGGGAAGGTTTCAATTTCTTACTCCTCTAGCTATGGCTTATGGACTTTTTAGCCTTGGATGGCAACCAGTCTAAGAGAGTGAAAACAATGAGTTCCAAGTCGTGGATAAGTGGGAAGCCACTCCACTATACTTTCCAATCATTCTAACTCCTAAATAAAATGGAAAATATTATGTGGAGAACCATGATCGCCTACGTTCAGTAGGAACATTGTATTTTATAATGATAGGTTCTTCTTAGTAGCCAGTCGGTTACGTCGAGGCTGTACAGAGAATAATTTTCAGGAAGACGCCTCTTGCAACATGACGTTCCTGATTTGTGAATAAAGACATTTTTTGGTGAGTGGAGAGTATGCAATATCTAGTAGCTTTCCTTTTCAGGGACGGAGAGAAGGTATGCGACACATTTCTACACATTTTAAGTATGTTTTCTAGAAATTAAAATCTTTATTTAAACTTAAGTATGCAGCTCTTCGATTTAGGGGATTATTAGACATTTCGATTTATTCATTTCTGAAATATGCTCAAAAAATTGGGATAACAGATTAAAATAAATGGGATGGAAACATAAGAATGAAATGCAATAACAGTATATATATATATATATAAACTTCTTTTGTTTAACTCGGAGATGCAAGTTAACGTATTTCTTATCAGCACGAGAAAATAAATTTAGAGAAAGTCTAACATAGTCTTTATCTATAGATATCTTTAATCAGTGGTCTGGTAACTCCATTGATCCGGTATCTCTCATGGTCCGGTAATTCTCATGGTACGGCGCATTTTTCAATCAGCCTCCACTAATTAAGTGGGGTAAAAATAACGCGCGTTTTTTTTTTTCGAGTTACAGTGGATAGGACGACGTGGAGCAATTGAGTGGCCATCACGATCATCAGATCTAACACCACCAAACATTTTCTTGTGACGTGAAGTGAAAGATCTTGTTTAGAGTCTCAAAACAAAAAAAGAAATTCCTGGACGTAAACAAGCAATTTCTGACAAATTTTCTGAAGTTTATATGGGAACTAGAAGTATAGCCCGGCGTTGCTCGGGTGTAATGAAAGCTTTAAAACTAATCCATGGTCCTGGAGCTCAGACTCTTTGGACGTTGGCACGAAAGACTAAAAAGTAATAGTTGTTTCCAGTTAAAGCGAAACCGTAGACTGAAAGAAAAATGAATGGATGTAAGTCAATGTTTGATTTCCTGGTATCGATATCGAATAATTTTTTTTCGTCGTAAACTGAATTTTGAAGGATAAATAAGTCCTCTGAGTAAATGGTATTATGGCTGAGACGAAGAACTACAATTATATCTACTTAGAACCAAACCCGAAGCAAAAAATAAAAGAGCTGAAAAAAATACAGACATACAGGCAGATGAACAGACACACACACAAACATCTTACCTTTTATATATATATATATATATATATATATATATATATATATATATATATATATATATATTATCGATTTTCTGGACTATTATAAGAACTGCAACCTTGAAACTTTTGAATATCGTTTCTTATGTCTTTTTCTATGGGTGTATCAAATTTGATTAAAATCGGACCACTCCTTCTATAACCCGATTTTTTCGATTATCGATTTTCGATATTTATCGAGGGTACCTCGATACAAAACCTAGCTAAGAACACTCGCAGACGCTTATAGTACAACTGTGTAAATTTTCAAGAAAATCGGTTTCGGAGTCTATAGATAACGGACACACACACGCACATACACATAGACACACACACACACACACACACAGATACAGACACACACACACAGACAAAGTTCCATTTATAAATAAGTTTAGATTAGATATATCAAATGGTTTGTAGAAGTTATTGCTGATCGCATTCAGCATTTTACTGAACATGAAGAGGAGCATTTTGAACATATTAAATAGTTTTCTAATCATAACAAATCATGTAGATTTGATGTACCGAGGGCAGAGCCTCGGGTTGTTTATGTCGTTTTGCATCAGCCTGCAGTAGCTGATTGTCTTGACGTTACGACTTTGCTGGTTTGTTATATAGTGCTGGGAATTTACTAATTCAGGATCAGTCAATCAATTAAGTGTCATACGTGATACACGCTTGGACGATCATGTCTCCTTCGATCTATGATTGATTAGACAGATTTTTCCGTAGAAGGTTACCATCTCTTTCTGCAGTAACCTGGTTGCCAATCAAGGTTGTGGAACCCAATCTAACCTCGCAGCCGAGATTGAAAAAGACCTCCAATCCATATTGGACTGGGGTAAGAAATGGTTAGTAAATTTTAATGCTTCTAAAACGAAGCTACTCTCAATTAACCATCATCGACAATCTCACCTACCTCCCATTAGCATGAACCAGGCTTGCCTCCCAGAGAGTAAAACACTGCGCCTCCTTGGTCTCACACTTTCAGCGGACCTCAAATGGAATGACTATATCGAATCCATTGCAAAATCCGCTGCTATGAAAGTCGGTTCTCTGTGTAGGGCCCGGAAGTTTTTTCTGTTTGAATCTATCCTGCACATTTATAAATCTACCATCCGCCCGTGCATTGAATACTGCTGCCATATCTGGTCGGGTGCCCCTGCTGTTCTCCTCGGGCTTCTCGATAAGGTTCAGAGGAGGGTCTGTAATGTGATAGATACTGACTTGGCAGACCGCCTGCAGTCTCTCTCCCACCGGCGCGACGTGGCTTCCCTGTGTCTCTTCTATAAATGCTTTCACGGCTTCTGCTCCGATGAACTTAGATCACTAGTGCCCACTAAATACGTATTTGAACGAGATACTAGATTAGCAACTAGATCCCACTCTTTTACAGTGAAACCGATAAAATGCAGCCGTAAATTCTACTCCAACAGTTTCTTTCCTCGCACTTCCCGACTGTGGAATTCTCTTCCAAACGATTGCTTCCCCGACGGCTACAATCTCCAGGAGTTTAAATGTAAGGTCAATAGACACCTCCTAACACACTAACCTGCTCCCATTCTATCAAGCACTCTTCCCATCTGCCCAACCCTCATCCTCGGTATCCTTACTCATCTGTTACCTTCCTCCTGACATTCCCTATGTCTAACCACTCCTTCTCTTTACCTTCCCCTATGTAGCCCCATGCGCAATAGTGGCACTGGAATGCCTTGCTTGGGGTGAGATGATCAGCTATGGGTCAAATAACTGGACAGATTGGGTTTTATAGCCTTGGTTGGCAACCACAGAAAGTAATGGCAACCTACTACGGGAAAATATTCTGCCCTTTCAGTCGTGTCTCTTTCGAGACATGATCACCCAAGCGTGTATGACACTTAAGCAACTGATTTTTTAGACTTTTTAGATTTAAGCGTAGTACTAGACAGGCATCGAGAACTCATCAATTTACTGTTGAGCTGGTTAGAGGTAACCGTAAATTCTATGCTAACAGTTTCTTTTCTCGCGCTTCTTGCTTGTGGAACGTCCAGTTCCATGCTTTCCAGCCAATTTTAATGTCAACCGCCATCTACTGTTCTCCTCATTACTTCTTCTTTACCTAATTCTTCCACAAGCTCTAAAACCCCTTGTTTCTTAGTGGCTTTATAGCCTTGCATGGAAAAAAAAAGAAAGAAAGAAAGAAAGAAGGAAAGAAAGAAATGAGTGAAAGTAAAGGTAAATAATTGATAAGTAAAAGAAAGGACAAAAAAAACGGAAGAGACAGAAACAAAAGAGAAACAAACAAACGTATGAAAATGAACAAAGTAAAAGAAATAAACAGAATGAAATAAAGAAAGTCAAGTAAAAAGGACAAAATAAGAAAAAAAAAATGATGCGCATTATATAATGGGAAAATGGAGACTATTGATCTAATCAAGACATTTTTTCTCGTGCGTTTTTCATTCTCTTCTTGATCCTGGGTATGACGGTAAACTGCAGCAAGACCTCTGATTGGGAGGTTGTGAGAAGCATGGAACCACCTCTTAATTGCTGTTGTTCCCATGTTCATCCTGATCTGAAGTGGTAGCACCTGTTAGGGTCCCAGCTATGGGCAAATAGTCAACCCCCAAATTAGAGTCAACAGACTATGACAGTATAAAATAGATTTTTGCAGAAATATATGCATAAAAATAGACTTTCACAAGAAAATATACATTTTGTTAATACAAAACTAAAAGAAATCTATAGAAAAAAACTAAAAGAAATCTATGGAAAAAATAAAATGAAATAAAATTTCTCATCAAAATTTGACTAAACCTTTTCACTATTACTGGACATTAAAAAACACCTTTAAACCCTACCTTTTCGGCATTAAATAACCTACAGAGATATTGATATGCCGTTAAACAAAACTCAAACTCAAACTAATTATCTTTTTCTTTGCGCCAAATGTTTTATTTTTGTTCTGCTTTTCTCTTTCCTCTCTACCCTTAACTCTTGGCGGTAAATTACTTTTCCTGACGTACACGCATGGGTGAAAAAACTTCGAATTCGGGTGTGTAAACACCATTCAAATAGCAGTATGATATGAAAGTGGAAAGGATGTGAAGAAACTACAGCCCATAAACCCAAATTAAAATAGTACTTTAGAGGACTTACTAATAGGCTTGAAAATAAGAAATGGTAGTCAAGGACTGGTGATGTGCGTTTTGGTGCAATCGGTAGCGGCTCGGAATGAGAAAACGGAGAGCTGAATTCAAATTCCAGTTGAATTCGTTGCATTCCCGTACGCGCAAATATTGTACCCTCCATCTGGGTTGAATAGTAAGACAGATTGGGTTTTATAGCCTTGGTTGGCAACCAGTCTACCGTAGAAAGTAATGGCAATCTACTGCTGGAAAATCTACTGTTTCGAGACATAATCGCCCAAGCGTGTATCGCGTGTAATACTTAACTGATTGATTGAGTCAAAGAACAATGCATATTGGCTATTGTTTGCTATCATATTTGAAAAAGAATATTATATTTTCTATATACATAGCGCCGCAAAATTAACGACCTTTTTTTTGAGCTGAGGTGGATAGGACGATGAGATGCACTTGATTGACCATCACGATTATCGGATTACTACCAACTTTTTTTTTTTAATTGAAAGTGAAACGTTATGTTTATAGGCTTAAAACAAAAAGAATTCCTAAATAAAAAGAAGTAATTTTTTATTCATTTTTTGAAATTAATGTAGAAATGTGCCAATTGTTTTGTACAAGTGTTGCTGGTAGGGTTCATCTGTCTTTTCCTGACATTACGTATGAGTTTCCATTTCGTTTCCTTCTTCTCCAAAACCTCACATGTTTGGTCCATGGTATCTTCAACGTCTTTTTGTAGAGACACATTTCGTTTGCTTCATGTCTTTCCTTCATCTTCTCCGCCATGTTGGAGGGCAGATATCACATAATAGTCCGGGACTCTTTTCTTTCTTTGTAATTAAATTTTCCTCTCTCAATAATCTACTTAGCTTTTAGAATACGTCATTGACCATGCCAATACGCCTTCGGATCTCAGTGTCACAATTTCTGTCCTCTGTTGGGACACTTCCCATGTATTTAAATTTCGGCACCGGCTTGATCCCCGATCTGTAATTGGCATTTAGGGCTTCCCATTTTGCTGATAACCATTTATTTAATATTCCATTATAGTAAAATTTCATAAAAGGTAAATTCAATGTTTTGTATCGGCTTGGAACGAGAAATCGGGGAGCCGAGTTCGAATTCCAGTTGAATTCATTGCATTCACTTACGCGCAAATATCCTTGGGAAAGGTATTAATCCGTCTCTTCCAGGACAGATTGGGTTCTATAGCCTTGGTTGGCAACCAGTCTACCGTAGAAAGCAGTGGTAAATTACTGAGGGATAATCTTCTGCTCAGTGAGTCATGTCTCTTTCGAGACATGATCGCCCAAGCGTGTTTCACGTATGGCACTTAACTGACTAACTGAATATAATAGTTGAAAACATGAGTAAGGCTTCTACTGGGCATAAAATGAGGGATCAGTTTTATATTGTTGTGAAGTAATAAATTGATCCCCCACTAATTACTACTTAATAATATAATACATCTCTTCCCCCTATAGCTTTGAGTCAAATAACATGACAGATTGGGTTCCATAGCGTTGGTTGACAACCAGTCTACCGTAGAAAGCAATAGCAAACTACTGCGAGATAATCTTCTGCCCAGTCAGTCATGTCCCTTTCGAGACATGATCGCCCAAGCGTGTTTCACGTATGGCACTTAACTGACTGACTGACAGACCCTTGAGTTCACTGTATGTTCATATTTAATGAGATAATGCTTAAAGAAAATCTATATAAATAAAAATGTACTTGTCCGTTTGTTACTATCCGCTAATCTAGAAAACGGCTGCACCAATTGTTTTGAAATTTTACTACAGCATTTTAATCGAATACGAGCGTGTTTTTATATACCTTATATTAAAAAATTTTACAATATTAAAAAATATATATTTTGCAAAGTCCATAAGTGCCGAACCAAAAAGCTTTCATTTTCAATGTGGACGCCTTTACAGACAACTTTGTTATTACATAGAAAACATAGGAAAACTCCACATTTAAGGTAAACCTAAGCTTTTTTATTATTATTTCTATTTTTGCGAGCGTAAACAACAGACATCTTTCCCCCTTTTAAAAGAATAAAGTTTTCTATTCATTTTTTTTTTCAACGAATTATTATTATCCCATTTATTTCGTTGGTTTAGCAAATAAATTTCTTCTTTTTTTAAACCTAAGCCCTTTTTTTATTATTATTTCTATGTTGGGGAGTGCAAACAACAGAAATCTTTTTCTTAAAAAAAAAAAGAAAGTTTTTATTGTTGTGGGGAGTTACCCACTTAATAATTTGACTGTATTAAGCGAGAGTTAATTACTCTCGAGGACAGAGACGGGGCGACAGAGACACTGGTTTCCAGTATGACTTCAGTTCAGCTCAGCCTAGTCTGTCTGTTTGTCTGTCGGTTACTTGTAGACAAGCTATTATTACTCTTTGTATCTCTTATTGACGTAATATATGTTCTTGACCTACTACCGTGTTGACTCATTATTTTATGGTCCCATACCGGATCCATATCATTTATTCATTTTCTTTTAACGAATTATTATTGATATCCCATTTATTTCGTTGGTTTAGTAAATAAATTTCTTCTTTTTTTCAAACCTATTCCTTTTTTTATTATTATTTTTATTTTCGCGAGCGTAGACAACAGAAATCCCTTCCCCCTTTGAAAAAAAATAAAGTTTTCTATTTATTTACTTTCCACGACTTATTAACGATATCCCATTTACTTCGTTGGTCTTTTTTTTTTTAACATAAGCCATTTATTTATTTATTTATCGGGCCTAAACGACACTCTTTTTAAAAAAGTTTTCTTTACATTTTTTTCAACGAATTATTATTGATAAGACACTAAACTTTCATATAAAAAAAAACAACAAAATTTCCTAAAAATTTATCAATTTAACATTTTTCTGTGGGTGCTCACTTCGTCATAGACCTTCATAGTAAAAATCAATCCCCCTTATTTTGCTTTTGTTTTTGGTAAACATCAAGTTCCCTTTTTTGTTTTGGCTTTTTTCAGAAATACTTCTTTTTCAGAATAAGCGGGAAAATACAAATTTCTTTTTGTCCTTCCTATACAGTCAAAAATGAAGAGGAGGGTACTTAAAATTTTGAAATGGCGATTTTAGCCAATGTTTTTTTGTTTTTGTTTTTTCAGATTTCTAATCTCAGTGCAAAAGATCTGCTTCAATTCATAACGATAATGCCTCGCAGAAAGTCAAACTCCGGTCGTTGTACTCGCAAATCGGAAGAAGTGCAACGAGTTATTGCAAATCAAAATGAGGAAGAACAGACATCAGCAAACGAGCGAAAAAGGCAAAGAATGGTTCGGATACATGCCGAGGAAGCAGCAGAAATACATGCAACCAGACTTGAGGATGCACGATTGTGAGCACGGCAATCACATTCTGCAGATTCAGATCTGCTTCGTTCTCAACAGAATTAATATGACAGGCTAAGAGTGGCTGAAAGACGTCAACGGGAAACAGCAAATCAACGTCAAACACGACTCTGCAAACCAAACAATCTCTATATCTGCACAGACAAAGAAACAACCAAAAATATTGTGTACTCTCAAGTATTGGGAAATTAAATATGCGCTTTCTCTTTTTTTCCATTTAACCAAACTGATCCACAGCAACTCGTGGCCGGGTACAGCTAGTATTATAATATATACACTTTAAACAACTTAAGAAGATTTTCATTAAACATTTCAATTGAATTCTATACTTTCTTTAACGCCTAAATATTTATTCTAAACTAGCTGTACCCGGCTCCCAACCTTTCCTGAAGATACCTTTAGGTGAAACCTTGGTAGGTTTGTTGGCTCACTAGGTTAATTTACTTATATTATTAAAAACATTTGGCTTTGGTTTCTTTAAACAGATAAAATCAAAAAGGTCTTAAGTAAAAATAGTGGTGTACATTTACACCAAAATACGACGTTCAGAACGACTCATGATTAAACATAATAGACATTCATTGTCTTTTATATTTAACAGTATATATTTAGAAAATTATTTGCTGCCTCGATACACTATATATATATATATATATATATATATATGTATATATATATATATATATATATATATATATATATATATATATAATTACTGTCATTACACATCAGCCTGAATGTTTACTGGTAATGGTAATATTGGGTGTTCCCTTACAAGGAAACACACGGCATTCATTGACAAAGTTGCTTGTACAAAATAGCTGTTGAAAAAAGATAAAGTCTTGACACTTGGCAAAGAAAAAGGCACACAGAATGTGTAATTTTTAGGTAGCAGAAAGTTCGCTCATGTTTTCGCCTACTTTCTTTGGAAAATAAAAAAATCAAATTGTGTTTATAGTGGGAGCGTTTATGGGATTAATTTAGGAAGTGAAAACGTTTTTTTTTAATTTCCCTTCTGTCGCCATATTTATGTCAAATATTAATCTAGCGTTAATTTTAACAGCTTTTTACATATGGCCTTAATCAGTTTGAGGAGCTTGTTCACTTTGTTTCAGTAAAAAAATATAAAGAAAATAAAACACGAAGCAGGAGACATGTACTATGAATCTCTATGATTGACTGCAAAAACATACCCTCTTTATGTGCTGCGTGCCCTCAGGAGGTAAGCGAATATAGCTCTCCACAACATCCAGACTTTTGTAGCATTTAATAACAAATTGTTTTTCTGTTATTACTTCTAAGACTTGTTTCGTTATTCATTTTTTTTTTATAATCATTTTACTCCAAGCAAAGCAGGGCTATATCGTGTTGAATACACCGGTTCCCGTCCGATCACCGAAATTAAGCAACATCTAACCTGGTCAGTACTTAAATGGGTGACCATTTGGGAATGCCAGGTGATGTAAACGTAAGGACCAAGAATGGTCCACCGGTCCTCCAGGTTTGGGGGTTGGGTGCAAGGCTAACAACCCTGCCCCATAAAAAACAGTTTGTTACAGAAACAGTAACAAAAAGTTACTGCCCTATGCACCATCTGGGTGTGATGGATAAACGATGATGAAAGCAGGTCTGCCACTTGTGCGCAGGGGGTTACATAAGAGTTGTGTGATGAGAAAGAGGGACAAGTTACAGGGGGTGTCAGTGAATGGATAAGAGAAGGGTGATAACACTGGTGTGAAGAGAGCTGCGTGAGAGTAGAGTGGAAAAGGAGAAGAGCATGATACAAGGGTTGCCATTTGCTCAGTAAATATGTTCTACCAGATTGGCAACTCGGATCTATCCTTTTACTGTTAAAATGGTCAAATGTAACCGCCACTTCTACGCTAGCAGTTTCCTCTCTCGTACTTCCCGCCTGTGGAACTCCCTTCCATATACTTACTTTCCTGATAGGTACAATATCCAAACATTTAAGTGCAACACAATTTGCCATCTTCTATTTTCCTGATTCTCAAATTTATCTTGTCCTTTCTTCGACATCCCCGGTAACTTGTTTCCTCTTTCTTTTTCTTTCCTTTTCTCTCACTGTAACCCCCTGTGCACCAGTGGCAGTACTGCCTTGCTTGGGGTAAAACGATTTAAAAAATGTTATGCGTTTTTCCTCTGCATCTCTTGCTCTCTATCTGTCATATGAGTATCAGATTTTTCAAGCCCTCCTTTTTATTTTGTTGCCCCAGAAACCTCAACTGTTTTTCCTGATGTCAAGTATCAATCAGTTAAGTGCCATACCTGATGCACACTTGGGCGATCATGTCTTGAAAGAGACATGACTGACTGGGCAAAAGATTATCTAGCAGTAGGTTGCCATTATGTTCTGCGGTAGACTGGTTGCCAACAAAGGCTATAGAACCCAGTCTGTCCTGTTATTTAATCCATAAGTGGAGAGAAGAGGAGGATTAATACCTTTCCTAAGGGTATTTGCGCGTAAGTGAATGCAAGGAATTTAACTGAAATTTGAACTCGGCTCCCCGATTTCTCGTTCCGAATCGATCTCCACTGCACCACAACGCACATCCTTCTTCTTCTTTCTTTCTTTTTTTTTTCCTTTTTATTTCCATTCTCTCCAAAACTCCGTCGTCGCCCACATGTTCAGTTCTCAGTATCCATCTGTCTGGCCACATTTCTCTTGCTTCTCAGCTTCATCTTTGAAGAGGTCGTCCAACACTCACTGTCATACAGAGCAGATATCACGTAACAGTTTAATACTCTTTTTCTTGTTTCTTGCGAAACGTTCTTATTTTCCTCGTATTCTGCTTAGCTTCTGGAATGCTTCTTTGGTTATCCCAATACGGCTTCGGACCTCAGTGTCGTTCTTTCCCTACTAACTCTTCCCAGATAATTAGATCGTTTGATTTTGGTATCTCTGATTTGTAATGCGCACTTGGGGCTCACCCTTTTGCTAACAACCATACAGTCTATCTTCTTGCAATTAATGCATAGTCCTTTCTTCTCGCTATCCTTTAATACCTTCTGCAGGAGTTTTTGCAGATTTCTTTCTGTGTCTGATATCAATATCTTCAAGCGTATTGCGATAAAGTGATGGTCAAAGAACTCTCCTTTCACTCTTTTACTGTAGTTCCGTATATTCGATCCCCATTCGTTATTGACACTAATAACCTTGTGCTGTACTAAGTAAAGTTTAGTATATGATCTATTCTCATTACACTTGTGACCTTGTGCCAGACTAAGAATTCGTAAAAATCATTATGGTGTAATCTCTTTATTGCTTACTGGTTTCCCCACAGTTTTAGCCTTATGCCAGATTTTATTAAGGTTAATAATAACGTCATTATTACTCTCGTGATTTCTGTTTTCTCTGTGACCTACTATTTTGAGGCCTTGTGTCGGATTTTATGACGATTATGAAAACACTAAGACTTAGAAAGAGATAGCTGAATTTTCGTTAACACATAATGAAGAAAGAGAGTTTAGAGAACTTGACACTCACATGGTATACCCAAGGCAAAAGGAAGAGGAGTACGCAGCTGGCTACCTACCCGACGAGCTTGTATAGCGGATTGGGATGAGGGGGTGCTTAGCAAAAGGACAAAATTTGCTAAGAGTTACGAGCAATAGGAAGTTCTAGAGAGCCATGATCGCCTACATAGAAGAACATACTAATTATAGCAATAATCAGTAAATATTTTTGGTCCTTACGTATTATCGGGAGGACCTTTGATTTTTACTTTTTCTTTTTTTTTCCCCGCTTATAACACCAAGGAACTGGAAAAATCAGGCTTTCATCACCTCAACGTCAACCACAAGTACAACTTTGTGGATTCGAACACCGGGGCTCATACGCAGACAGTGGAACGCCTATGGGTATCGACAAAGTGGCGAAACAAGAAGCACTGTGGCACTGCACGTCACCATTTGGAGTCGTATTTGGCCGAATTCATGTGGCGGAAGCATGTTGCCTGTACTGATGTCTTTGAGTCACTTTTGGAAGCAATTGCGACGTTCTGGCCTCCGGAATTACAAATGTAATGTTATTTTATTGTTTTAACCGTTTCAATAAATAATTTACTTTAATTTTTGAGTCGTTTTTTTAAAGGTCCTCCCGATAATACGTAAGCACCCTTTTTTTATAGGTAGATTGTTGACTTGAGCCCCACTCTAGTCTTTATTGTTTTAACCGTTTCAATAAATAATTTACTTTAATTTTTGAGTCGTTTTTTTAAAGGTCCTCCCGATAATACGTAAGCACCCTTTTTTTATAGGTAGATTGTTGACTTGAGCCCCACTCTAGTCTTTATTGTTTTAACCGTTTCAATAAATAATTTACTTTAATTTTTGAGTCGTTTTTTTAAAGGTCCTCCCGATAATACGTAAGCACCCTTTTTTTATAGGTAGATTGTTGACTTGAGCCCCACTCTAGTCTTTATTGTTTTAACCGTTTCAATAAATAATTTACTTTAATTTTTGAGTCGTTTTTTTAAAGGTCCTCCCGATAATACGTAAGCACCCTTTTTTTATAGGTAGATTGTTGACTTGAGCCCCACTCTAGTCTTTATTGTTTTAACCGTTTCAATAAATAATTTACTTTAATTTTTGAGTCGTTTTTTTAAAGGTCCTCCCGATAATACGTAAGCACCCTTTTTTTATAGGTAGATTGTTGACTTGAGCCCCACTCTAGTCTTTATTGTTTTAACCGTTTCAATAAATAATTTACTTTAATTTTTGAGTCGTTTTTTTAAAGGTCCTCCCGATAATACGTAAGCACCATATTTTTTGCTGTTATCCCTTTGCGACTTTTTCCTAGGATACTGTTAATTCACAAATTTTTCTGAGAGACTTTTGATAAATTGATAATTTGTTCAGTCAGAAATCAACGGTTGACCTATACACCATACACTTTTATACGGACAACAATTTTAGGAAAACGAGAAAGACCAGTATCAACTCATAGTCAGGCATAAAATTTATTTGTAAGTTGCAAAAACAGCATTACAATAGTTAGATTTTATTTTTCAAGGAGGTGCTGAAAACTTTTCAGCGGCAATCAACTTGAATAATTAAATGAAAACATACATAATTTTCAATCAAAATTCCTGTATCTCAGTGTCGTAAAAATACATTGTTGAGATTCTTACTACAGCTTTCCATTTATTTAGCCTTGCGATCATGAGTTAAACTAAACATAAATTCTAATAAAACAGAATAACTGTAATTTCTAGAGCTTGAAAAATAATTTATTTTTAATTCAAGATTTTTCAAGATTTTTTATTTCAAGATTTTTTATTTCAAGATTTTTTATTTCAAGATTTTATTTTCAATCAAAATTCCTGTATCTCAGTGTCGTAAAAATACATTGTTAAGATTCTTACTGCAGCTTTCCATTTATTTAGCCTTGTGATACACGAAGTTAAACATAAATTCAAAACAGAATAACTGTAATTTCTTGTAGAGGCTGGCCCCAGTTTTTCAGGGATTGCGACTGTCAAATTAGGGGAAGAAACCAACCAATTTTATGACCAATAAAACACATTTCAGGAAACTCTCATGGAAATTCCCCTATTATCTATAAACTTACATTGGATTTGGAGCCAACTACACCAAAGATAAATTTTTTCCATGTATTATAAAGGTTATCTATCTATCTATCTATCTATCTATCTATCTATCTATCTATCTATCTATCTATCTATCTATCTATCTATCTACTTATTCAGATCTATCTATCTGTGTATGAATGTATGTAAAATTCTGTCGATATATATATTCGTCATCCACATACAAGCCTGTTTCGCTGTATCACAGCTCATCAGTGTGGCTAGACAATCAATTTGCATATATATATATATATATATATATATATATATATGCAGGTTTCATTGAATAATATAGACAAGTTTGTCTATTAATTTTGTGTAGGATCCGTTCATACCGTCTGATATACTTGATGGTTTCGTTAAAAGACAACAAAAAATCTGTGTGTTAATATTTACTCTTTGATAATGGCTTATGTGAGCCGAAAGCTTAGACCCGATAAAAAATTCAACAAATACTGTGATTTTTTGTTGTCTTTTAACGACATCACCATCAAGTATATCAGACGGTATGAACGGATCCTACACAAAATTAATAGACAAAACTTGTCTATATTATTCAATGAAACCTGCATTATTGAAAAAATGCTGCCAAAATACACACAATATATATATATATATATATATATATATATATATATGCAAATACTATCAATATATATGTATACATATATTTTATAAAAAAGTATAGTTCTCTTTGTATCTGTATCTATCTAACTTCCCCCACTCCCTTCCCATTCTGTGTGTGTGTGTGTGTGTGAGAGAGAGAGAGAGAGAGAGAGAGAGAGAGAGATTTATGCATGTATATATAAAATTTTATCAATATTTATACTGATATATCTCTGTACACACGCATTATCTATCTATCTATCTATCTATCTATCTATCTATCTATCTATCTATCTATCTCAGTCTGTTCCTATCTATCTATCTATCTATCTATCTATCTATCTATCTAGTCTGTTCCTATCTATCTATCTATCTATCTATCTATCTATCTATCTCAGTCTGTTCCTATCTATCTATCTATCTATCTATCTATCTATGCACAATTTCATCAATATCTGTCTATCAATCAGTAAAGGAGAAATGTTTTTTCTAGAAGTAACCGGAAAACCAGTATTAAACAAGAAACAATAAATAGACCTCTACTCCAGGAAGGAGTATGAACCGGTCAGCATGTAAACCTATCTACTCCTATTGAACCTACCTGAAATAGATTATGATTTATATAGCTTTGAAAATAGGAACAGAAACTTGAAGCTTCGAATCTTATTCTAACAATTTTCTTCAGAATCACACAGTTCAGCTTGAAAGAGTTTGCAAGACAAAGAGATAACGTAAAACAACAACTAAAATATATATATTGTAAAGACTTAGACAACTCTATCTGATTCTTCTGTACCTCTCTTACGGCCATATTGAAACACTGGTTCTCGTATAATTGACGAAGTTAAGTAAGGCCGAGCCTGATCAGTATTTAGATGAATGACCGCTCGGAATTCTAGCCGCTGCAAGTTTGGATGAGCAGTTGATGTAATGGTTAACGACTTGAAATTATAAATCAGACAGCAGAGTTAAAATTACAGTCGGGTACACTTGAAAAATCTATGAATCCAAGTCTTCTTCCGCCCCCAGCTATGGGTTAATTAGTAGAACTTATATCAGTAAATCATTATTATTTCCAAATTCTTACAATCTAAAGCTATTTATTGCCTTTAAAGAACCTGTAAAAGTTTGATAAACAGTCAAAAAGCTAATTAATCATTACATCTTGTCAGGTGCCCCTGCTGTTTTCCTCAGGGTTCTTGACAAAATACAGCGGAGAATCTGTAATGTGATCGATACCGACTTGGCAGACCGCCTGCAGTCACTATCTCACCGGCGTGACGTGGCTTCCCTGTGCCTCTTCTATAATTACTTTCACGGCTTCTGCTCCGATGAACTTAGATCACTGGTGTCCCCTAGATACGAATTTGCACGAGATACTAGATTAGCAACTAGGTCCCACCCTTTTACAGTGAAACCGACAAAATATAACCGCAATTTCTACTCCAACAGCTTCTTTTCTCGCACCTCCCGCCTGTGGAATTCCCTTCCACATACTTGCTTCCCAGACAGCTACAATCTCCAGGAGTTTAAATGTAAGGTCAATAGACACCTCCTAACACACTAACTCGCACCCATTCTCTCAAACACCCTTCCTATGTACCTCCTTACCCGTCTATCACCCTCCTTCCAACATTTCCTATATCTAATCACTCTCTCAGCACTTTCCCCTAAGTAACCCCCTGCGCAATAGTGGCAGTGAAATACCTTGCTCGGGGTGAAATGATTAAAAAAAAGAAATCAAACTGCTGCGCCTCTTTTATCTCTAAAAATACTTTCGAATTGGTTGCGCGGCTCTTGTCACATTTTAAACACGATTCATTACTCCCCGAAATTTCAGTTTTATCCCATCTGGGATAATTTACTTTTCTTTGTCAACTGCTGCTTTATAACATAAATTACCAACCTTTTTTGAGTTATCGCAAGCTTTCACAAGGAAAAATTTTTCACCGCCCACCTATACAGTAAAAGCATACCAAAATTGTTTCGTAAAAGTTTGTTACTGGTTCGTAAACTGATTTTATGATGTAGTATAAAATATCAAAGGGAGGTAACAAATAACGCTACTACTATCGTATTAAAGCACAAACGAAAGCAAACTTGACCATTGAAAACTACATGTAATCCAGTTATTTCTATTCAGTCTCCAGTTTTTTGTGTGGCGGATGGGGTATGTATTTTTTTGCATATCTCCTTTTAAGTTTGTTTCGGGTAGCATATGTTAAAAATTTTTTTTAATACTCAAAATCCTATAACTTCCAGCAAACTTTCTAATTTGTTACCATTTTCTGTTCAGTTGCTCATCTCCTACCAAATAGATAACACTCACCGGTGAATGATTTTGTCCAGGTTGGGAAACCCTGTAGTTACAAACTGTTCTTCGCATGACGTCTAATGTCACTAGCGTTAGTTACACGTACATTTAAAATAGAAATATTCTTTTTCTTCTTTTATATGCCATGTTCTTTCAGGACGTAGGCGATCATGACTTTCCACATCTCTCTGCCCCTGGTGGCTCTTAGCACGCTTTCTCCTGTTGCACCATGCAACCTCGTTCTGTCATCCACCTGATCCTTCAAATATGTTATCCGCTGCTTTCCCCTTTCTCTTTTCCCCTCTATCTGGCCTATTAGTAACAGGTTCTCCAAGTCCTCCTTCCTCATTGCATGTGCCAGGAACTTTAGTTGTCTCTCCCTGATGCTCAGTATTAATTTCCTTTTCGTCTCCATCCTTTCCAAAACCTTGTCATTGCTCACATGCTCGGTCCATGATATCCGCAGCATCCTTCTATAGAACCACATTTCAGCTGCTTCAAATTTTTCCTTTATCTTCGAAGATATTGTCCAGCATTCACTGCCATATTGAAGAAACGATATCGCATAGCAATCCAGTACTATTGTCCTCTTTGTTTCTAGTGAAATTGTTCTGTTTCTTAATCAGTCAGTTAAGTGCCATACGTGATACACGCTTGGGCGGTCATGTCTCGAAAGATTATCCCGCAGTAGGTTGCCATTGCTTTCTGTGGTAGACTGGTTGCCGACCAAGACTATAGACCCAATCTGTCCTGTTATTTCACCCATAACTGGAAGGCATAAACGGATTAATACCTTTCCCAACGGTATTTGCGCGTAAGTGAATGCAATGAATTCGGTTGGAATTCGAACTCGGCTCCCCGATTTCTCGTTCCGAGCCGATATTCAATGCACCACAACGCACATACTTTACTCAAATTCGGATCTCAGTGTCGCACATTCCGTCTTCTGTTAGAACACTTCCCAGCTATTTAAATTTTTGTACCTGCTTGATTTTAGTGTCCCTCACCTGTATTTGGTATTTTTGGCTGCCCTTTTTGCTGATGACCATGCATTCAGTTTTCTTGCAGTTTATTTGTAGTCCTTTCTTGTCACTCTCTTCAGCTACCTTCTGTAAGAGGTCTTATAATTTCCTTTGTACTATACTTATCTGCCCTTGGCATTTTGTTAGTGTAATTACTTCCCTTACTTGCATTCGCCAGTTGACGAATTGCTTAGTCAGGAAATGTTTTGTTGATTAAATCCTTGTTAAGGAAAACCAGTCTTGTCAACTCATTTCAATTTAATCAACAAAACATATTCAACAGTATGGATAAATACTTGAAGCCGGAACGTTTGGGCACCCCTCCTAATACAACATCCTCAAGTAAGCACTTTAATCACTGGCTTCGAAGTTTCTCGTCGTTCCTACGTAAAATTGTTGACCCTAACATCCATACTGATTTGGATAAACTCGATACACTGATAAACTGTATTTCTTCTGAGGTATACGAATACATTGCTGAATGTGATACGTTTGATAGTGCAATTAACCGTCTGAAAGAACTGTACATAAAACCGCCGAACGAAGTTTTCGCCCGGCATTTACTTGCCACTTGCGGCCAAAAAGAGGAGGAAAATATTGACGAATACGTGCAAAGACTACAGTTACTAGCGAAAGAATGTAATTTTAAACCAGTTGATGCGATTCAAAACCGAGACGACTGTGTCAGAGATGCATTCATCACAGGTTTACGTTCAAACGTTATTCGACAACGGCTACTTGAAAACAAAACACTGCATTTAAATATAGCTATCGACCAAGCTAGAGCGCTCCATGCAGCTCAGAAAAATTCAGAAGCATATACATACACTCAAACACCAATTGTGGGTGCAGTTCCTCAGGAAAATAACTGTACCGGTGTCCAGTCAACGGTCCCCATTAATGCTTGTTGTGCAGCTTCGGCTAACACCAAGTATACGTGTTTTTTTTGTGGAGGACCTCGTCATAACAGAAGTGTGTGTGCAGCAAGAAACGCTACCTGTTTTAAATGTAAAAAAGAAGGCCATTTCTCAAAAATGTGCCGTTCGAACCCAAATACGACATCTGCTGCAACATGCTCTCACAGACTCGCGACAATGTTGATATCCAACACTACGTCTGCCTCCTTAGGATCCCTAAAACAGGCTGCATTATACGTATTGGTCGGGAAAAATGGCGCCGGTACGGCGCTAATGGATACGGGGAGCTCAGGATCCTTTATCACCCTCAGTTATGTGAGGAAACACAAAATACAAATAAAACCTGCTACTGGTAACGTGTCCATGGCGTCATCATCACTTAAAGCTTCTATCAAAGGACAGTGTACGGTGGATTTGAACCTTCTGGGTGAGTGGTATCCAAATGTAAAACTTTCAGTTCTACCCAACTTCTGCTCTGATATTATTCTTGGCCAAGATTTCATGTCACAACATTCCACTATATCTTTTGCATTCGGTGGCTCTAAGAAAGATCTTGAAATCTCTCATCCTATCTCCTGTAGTGTGCCCTCGGCATTAGTGGACACACCATCTTTATTTTCCAACATTGATCCAGACTGTAAACCTATTACAACTAAATCTAAAAGGTGTGGAGAGGGTGACAGACGTTTCATACAGACTGAGATTGAGAAAATGATCAGAGAGGGTGTAATTCAGGAAAGTACTTCCCCTTGGAGGGCTCAGGTTTTAATAGTAACAAATGAACGTCAAAGAAAGAGACTAGTAGTCGATTATAGTAGAACAATTAACAGATTTACTAGATTGGATGCTTATCCATTACCAAGAATGGATGACTTAGCCCAGGAAATATCAAAATTTAAAGTTTATAGCTCATTGGATCTGAAGAGTGCATATCACCAGATACCAATAAAAGAAGAAGATAAGCCTTATACAGCATTTGAAGCTAACGGTAAACTTTACCAATTTTGTAGAATTCCTTTTGGAGTGACCAATGGTGTTGCATGTTTCCAAAGGATAATAGACAAGATTATTAAGGAAAATAATCTAACGGGAGTGTATGCCTATGTAGACAACATTGTCGTAGTCGGGAAAAATCAGCAAGACCATGATGAGAACTTAGAAAAATTAAAAAAGATTATTACCCAGTATAACCTCACTCTCAATGAAGAGAAGTCCGTGTTCTCTAAAACATCCATTGATTTTCTCGGCTATAGTATATCACAGGGCTTACTTAGACCTGATGCAGAACGTCTACGGCCATTAAGAGAGTTACCTATTTCTCAGAACAAAACCTCTCTGCGTCGAGTGCTTGGATTATTCTCTTACTACTCCCAGTGGATACCCAAATTCTCTGATAAGATTAGACCCTTGATAACAGCTAATTCATTCCCCCTTGATCCAGAATCGATAAAAACATTTGAAATCTTCAAGGAGGAAATTGAAAAGGCCTTATTGCACTCAGTCGACGAAAAGATACCTCTTGTAGTAGAAACCGATGCCTCTGATTGCAGCCACTCTCAATCAAGCAAACCGTCCAGTAGCATTCTTTTCACGCACACTTACGACTACAGAACGAAAACACTCTTCCGTAGAAAAGGAGGCTTGTGCAATAGTAGAGGCAGTTAAAAAGTGGTCACATTATCTATCAGCACGACGTTTTGTGATAGTCACAGATCAACAAGCTGTGAATTTCATGTTTGATGCAAGAAGGCATGGAAAGATCAAGAACAGCAAGATCGAAAGATGGAGAATGGAATTGGGGTGTTACGAGTACGATATCATGTACCGACCAGGGAAAAACAATATTCCAGCCGATACGCTCTCGCGTGTCCAGTGCAATGCACTCGACAACATGGGAAGATTGCATGAAATACACGAACATCTTTGTCATCCGGGTATAACCAGGTTAGCTCATTTTGTTAAAGTAAGGAATCTTCCGTACTCTATTGAAGAGGTTAAGAGAGTGTGTGCAGCATGTGCAGTGTGTGCCAGATGGAAACCACGCTTCTATACACCAGAAGCTGGACGCCTAGTCAAAGCTACACAACCAATGGAACGACTCAGCATTGACTTTAAGGGGCCCCTTCCTTCAACTTCGAAAAACCGTTACCTATTAACGGTTATAGATGAGTACTCACGTTTCCCTTTTGCTTTCGCATGTACAAGCACTAATTCAGACTCTGTAATACAGAGTCTAAGTCAAATATTCATAGTATTTGGCATGCCATCCTACATCCATTCGGATAAGGGTGCATCCTTTTTATCAAAGGAAGTACGTGAATATCTCACCAATCTCGGGATTGCTACTAGCCGGACAACGCCTTATCACCCCCAAGGAAACGGTCAGTGTGAAAGGTATAACGGGATTATATGGAAACACACATTATTAGCCCTAGCCTCAAGAAATCTCAAGGAATCGCAGTGGGAAACGGTTTTGCCTGAAGTGCTACACTCCATAAGATCTCTTCTTTGTACCGCTACTAATGCCACACCACATGAAAGACTCTTTTCATATCAACGGCGAACTCCCAGCGGCCATTCCTTACCCACTTGGCTATCTAAGCCAGGGCCTGTTCTTTTGCGTCGCCATGTCCGAGCGAGTAAGTACGAACCATTAGTTGACGAAGTAGAGTTACTCGAAGCAAATCCCCAATATGCACACATAAGATTCACCAATGGTCGCGAATCTACAGTCTCTGTAAGCGACCTAGCACCAGCAAGGATCTCATTACAAAGCGAGAATGTTGTAGATGATATCCAGAAAGACCTAAATGATTCTACACCCACTAATGAATCTCCCAAGGAAAAAGTAGATAGTAACGATTCACAAACTATCGTTAACTCAGAAATTGTATCTTCTCCAAGTGATTTAAATATTATTCCTCCTCAAGTAATGTCAAGAACTCCTGATATACCCAGACGATCCCAACGGGAAATTCGTAAGCCAAAGAGGTATGATGAACCGTAAAAAAAAAAAAAAAAAAAAAAAGGAGGGGGAGAATGTACTATACTTATCTGCCCTTGGCATTTTGTTAGTGTAATTACTTCCCTTACTTGCATTCGCCAGTTGACGAATTGCTTAGTCAGGAAATGTTTTGTTGATTAAATCCTTGTTAAGGAAAACCAGTCTTGTCAACTCATTTCATCCTTCTGTGTCTGCTATCAGCACTGTATCATCTGCGTACCTCATATTATTTAAATTGTGTCCTCCGATGACGAATTCTGGCATAACTTCTAGGGTTCTCAGAATAGTACAAGTTTTTTTTTTTAAATCACATCACCCCAAGCAAGGCGGTAAGGCCACTGATGTGCAGGGGGCTACGTAAGAGTGAATAGATTGGAAAAGAGAAAGCCGGAAACCACGTCCTAAGCAGGGAACAAGGGATGAGCCTCTTCACCTGTTCAATAGACGTGGGTGGAGTGTGAACCGGGCGATAGTTTAGTCTATCTACTCCAATTGAAAAAAAAAATAAGCAAAAAAGAAAGTGAAATGATTGGAAAAGAGAAAACCGGAAACCACATCCTAAACAGGGAACAAGGGATGAGCCTCTACATCTGTTCAATAGACGGGTGTGGAGTGTGAACCGGGCGATAGTTCAGTCTATCTACTCCAATTGAAATAAAAAATAAAAAATAAGCAAAAATAATCTTAGACTAATTATTGATACAATAGCTGGGGGCAGAAGAGATGAACTTCTATTTTACCCAAAGGCATTTGTATGAAATTGTACACAACATAACAAGGTTACAAAAGAGCAATCCACTAGTAGAATTTTTAATTATGCTTTTTAACTATTATATTCAGTCAGTTAAATGCCATCAGTGATACACGCTTATGCGATCATGTCTCGAAACAGGAGAATTTCCTACAGGAGTTTGCAATCACCATAGACTGGTTGCCAACCAAGGCTATAGAACCCAATATGTTCTACTGTTTAACACATAGCTAGAGGAAAAAACGACGGATGCATACCTTTATCCGGCACTTATTAAAAATAAAGCAGTCCAATGTTTCTAAAAAAAAAGACAGAAAATTTTTTTCAGATACCTTCAAATTATAAAGACCTACAAATTGAAGTAGTAAAACCTGTGGAAACTTAAAACTACAATTATCCCTTAGTATTTGTCTATATTTCTGAGATGAGGTAGGATTTACAGTATTGTCATTATTCGGACTATTGTCCACATTTTTTTTTTTTTTTTTGCCATTTTTACGACGTTTCGGCCGTTGTATGCTCCGGCTAACTTCAGGTGCTAGGAATTTTGAACCGCACCCTTTATTATAATCACTGGAGTATATCATCCTCATTCCCAGCATCTGAAGAAGGCCGGAGTGTACAACGGCCGAAACGTCGTACAAATGGCAACAAAGATGAGGACAATAGTCCGAATAATGTAAATACTGTACGATTATCCCTGTTGTGATAAAAGGTATGATAAAAAGGGGAACATTTACGGAAGATCATATGATTAAAATTCCTAGAAACATCAGGAGCTCAGAGCCACAAAAGATTGTTTTGTCCGGAACTGCATGTATCATCCTCAAAACCTCCTCCATCTAAATGAAACGTCTCAAACGGGCATAGATAACGCACCTACCGAGCTCTTTTTACTCACAGACCCCGGAGGGGACTTGGCAATAAGACACTTAAAATTACTCTCTGATACGATGATGCATCACACAGTAATAATAATAATAATAATAATAATAATAATAATAATAATAATAATAATAATAATAATCTGTCCTTGCCTCAAATGAATATAAAAATCGCCACGATAGAGTTGGGCAATATTTACATTGGGCAATGTGCAAACATTATGGAAAAGCTGTAAACAAACACTGGTATGAACATCACCCAGCACCGGTTACAGAAATAGAAGATGTAACCATTCTATGGGATTACACCATCTACACAGACAGAAAAATTGAAGCAAACAGGCCAGACATCATTGTTAAAAACCAGAAGGAGAAAACTTGTCTATTAATTGATATGGCTTGTCCAGCGGATTGTAACATAGCAATCAAGGAATTTGAAAAACTGTTAAAATATAAAGACCTGGAAATTGAAATAGAAAAAATATGGAAATTGAAAACAAGAGTTGTGCCAGTGATAGTAGGTGCACTTGGAATGATAAAAAATGGAACAAAAACAACACATTGAAAGAATCCCTGGAAGCCCCAGCTTAAGAGATATACAAAAAATTGTCTTATTAAGTACAGCCCACACACTAAGGAAAACTTTATCTATGTAATGCTAGGGATGATAGGGAAGATAGAAAAACATGAAATGGAGCCATAACAACACGCCACAACCTGCCTTAGGTCTCCCCGCAGACTTGGTTGGTAGTGAGACCAAAGCAGAAATCGAAATATGATGAAAAATGACATAATAATAGTAAAAATAAAACAACCCTTTACCTCAATCCTATAAATGGAACCTATAAGTCTGGTGAAATAAACATCAAAAGAGGTATGTTTCAAGGTGATTCTTTGTCTCCCTTACTATTCTGCATATCATTAATAGCACTAAACAGTCAACAAGACAGAATGTGGTTATAAAATAGCCCCAAAAAAAATAAGCCATCTATTTTACATGGATGACTTAAAGTTATATGCTAAGAATGATAACGAGCTGGAAGGTCTTCTGAAAACTGTAAAATGCTTTAGCGAAGACATTGGAATGAAATTCAATTTGAATAAATGTGCTAAAGCTACAGTTTTACGTGGATCGCTACAAAAAACATCATCAATTAGCTTAGACCCTGTTGTAACAATAAAAGAATTAAAGCCAGAAGAAGCTTATAAATACCTAGGTGTAAATGAGAGTAAAAAAATACACCATAAAAAATGAAAGAAATACTGCGTAAAGAGTACTGTAGAAGGATACGACTGATATTAAAAAACTGAATTCTAAGAACAGAATTATGGCCATTAATAGCCTTGCCATTCCAGTTGTCCAATATAGTTTCAACATCTTAAACTGGACTCTAAACGACATCAGGCGAATGGATTGTAAAACAAGAAAGCTTCTTTCTAAGCATAAGATGCATCATCCAAAGGCTGATGTAGACCGTCTATACATACCCCGTAAAGAAGGTGGAAGAGGTCTTATTCAGCTGGAATTGTCATACAAGACAACAACTATTGGCTTACTAACATATATAGAAACAACAAAGGATTGGATGATACAATTAGTAAGGCAACATGAAGAAAGAAAGAAAAAATATTCAATAATAAAAGAAGGCAGTAAATACAAACAAGATTTACAGTTAGTAGATTCTGTAGAAAAACAAAACAGAAGCCAAGAACCAGCTATTGCGGCATAAAAATATGAAAAAGAAAGCCCAGCATAAAGATCTTGAACAGATGAAACAACGCTGCATGGCCAATATCCAGAAAGTGCCAATAAATTCAATGTTGATAAAGTTAATACTCATCGATGGTTACGTGCATCCGGATTAAAATCTGAGACTGAAGGCTTTATTCTTGCAGCGAAAGACCAAAGTCTTTTCACTAGGAACTTTCAGGCAAATATTATACATAATAATGTGGATCCAAAATGCAGCTTCTGTGATAAATACCAAGAAAAAATAGACCATCTAATCTCAGGATGTTCTGTACTTGCCCCAAATGAATATAAAAATAAAGTGTGGCAATATTTACATTAGACAATGTGCAAACACTATGGAAAATCTGTAAACAAACACTGTTATGAACATCACCCAGCACCGGTTACAGAAATAGAAGATGTAACCATTCTATGGGATTACACCATCTACACAGACAGAAAAATAGGCTGGACATTATTGTCAACAAACAAAAACAAAAACTTGCTTAATAATTGATATGGCTTGTCCAGTGGATTGTAACATCGCAGCCAAGGAATTCGAAAAACCGTCAAAATATAAAAACCTGGAAATTGAAATTTAAAAAAAAATGTGAAAATTGAAAACAAGAATCGTGCCAGTAATAGTAGGCGTTCTTGGAATGATGAAAAATGGAACAAAAACAACACATTGAAAGAATCCCTGGAAACCCCAGCTTCAGAAATATACTGAAAATTGTCTTGGGTGATCATGTCTCGAAAGATATATGACTGACTGGGCAGAAGATTTTCCCGCAGTAGGTTGCCATTACTTTCTGCAGTAGACTGGCTGACAACCAAGGCTATAGAGCCTAATCTGTCCTGTTATTTGACCCACAGCTGGAAGGAAGAGACGGATGAATACTTTTTCTAAAGGTATTCACGAACTAAGGAGAACTCTGTCTATATAACGCTAGGGATGTTATGGGAGATAGAAAAAAACATGAAACGGAGCCTTAACAACACACCACAACTTGCCTTAGGTCTTCCTGCAAACTTGGTAGGTAGTGCGACCATAGCAGAAATCGAATTATAATGAAAAAATGACACAATAATAATAATAATAATAATAAGTATTATTTTTAGTATTATTATTATTATAGTATAATTACTAAAATGATGATGATGATGATGATGTCGACGACGATGATGCTGATGATGATGACGATCAAAAATCGCAAAGAAGGTAAAATGAAGTTTGTTAACATTCACCGGTAGATATTTTTCTTCTTTGCGTGCCGTGTCAGTTCAGGACGTAGGTAATCATGGATTTCAACTTCCCTTCTTCCTTGTCGCATTTAATATATTTCTTCTTTGTATCTCTCCCAAACACCGCTCTGCCTTCCATTTGCTGAAGCCCATCAAATATGTCTCGCGCTACTTTCCTCTGTCTCTCTTACCTTCTATCCGTCTTGTGAGTATTAGCTTTTCCAAGCCCTACTTCCTCATTCAGTCAGTCAGTTAACTGCCATACGTGACACACGCTTGGGCTTTCATGTCTCGAAAGAGATATGACTGACTGGGCAGAAGATTTTCCTGCAGTAGGTTGCCATTACTTTCTGCAGTAGACTGGCTGACAACCAAGGCTATAGAACCCAATCTGTCCTGTTATTTGACCCACAGCTGGAAGGAAGAGACGGATGAATACTTTTTCTAAAGGTATTTGCGCGTAAGTGAATGCAACGAATTCAGCTGAATTTCGAACTCGGCCCCCCGATTTCTCGTTCCGAGTCGATATCAAGAAGATTGAATAATAAAAAAAAAGATTTCATGAAAATATAAGAATTAAATTAAAACGAGGGGAAATGGGTGGTGAGTGATTATCGGAATGATAATTATAAAGTAGAAGAAGAAAAACAGAAAGTAAGGGGTGGGCTAGGAAGACGTGGAGGGATATGAACAGGTAAAAGGAGAAAACGAGGAAGAAGAAATCACGTGCTAATGGTCTTGAGTCATAAGTTCTTGTACCAAACCTCGATGAATCAGTACTGTTGGATTAGAAGCAAATTATTGTAAATAAGCAGTTGAACGATGAATTCAGCTTAATTTTTCAATCCCATTTTTATTTCAACAAAAAGAAAAAATGAAAAGAAATGACAACGCTGAAGTACGGCATATTTTTCTTCATTTTC
>JBBBDQ010000927.1:8882500-8915000 GCA_037127315.1 Ascarosepion bandense
TAAAGAGAGGAAAATTAGAAAAATTATTCTTATTTAACACACTATTACAGAACTGCAAGTAGTCACTTGAACCAAAATTGTTAGCAGCTATACGGTGCGTCGTTTTATGAAAAAGCAAAGACTTAGCTTCTTTGAGGCCACGTTTACAATTATTTTGAGCAGTCATGAATAAGCGCCTATTGTGATCAGAATTATCACACTGTTACACCAGGAAAAAGGGATTCTTGTGGGTTATAGCGGCTGAACAGGCTGGTGTAAATCAAGAAGATTATTGTTTCACCTGATATTTACAGTAAAGCACCAATGTCGGCTTGAATCCTAGAAGAAATCTTTTTGGTACAATTATGAATAGGAAGACGAAGAATATCAATTCCAGGGGCGTCTCGGCTAAAGTCACGAAATGAATCCCAATCAATATATTATTATCAGAAAGAACTCTTGTGAGTTTTCTTTCTAATAGATGACTCAAAAGAAATATCAATAGATACTACAACGTGATCCGAACTGCCAAGAAAATAGTTGTGATGCTCTACAGGAGTTAGAAGAGAAGGTAAATAACTCATCAAGTAAAGAATGTTGAACAGATTTATTAGAGAAACAAGCAAGGAAATCCAACATTTGACTGAGAGACTGAGCAATGAAAAAATTGAAAGTCTGAATACTGGCAACATCGGTAGCATTATAAGGAAACAATTATTGTTACCATTGTGTAACAAAACATTACAGGCAAAGATATATTTATACCTTGCGCCGAGGTTATAACATGCTAGCAGTATAGCCCGGCGTTGCTCGGGCGTAATGAAAGCTTTAAAACTAATCCATGGTCCTGGAGCTCAGACTCTTTGGACGTTGGCACGAAAGACTAAAAAGCAATAGATGTTTCCAGTTAAAGCGAAACCGTAGACTGAAAAAAAATGAATTGATGTAAGTCAAATTTTGATTTCCTGGTATCGATATCAAATAAGATTTTTTCGTCGTAAACTGAATTTTGAAGGCTAAATAAGTCCTCTGTGTAAATGGTATCATGACTGAGACTAAGAACTACAATTATACCGACTTAGAGCCAAACCCGAAGCAAAAACTAAAATAAAAGGGCTGAAAAAAATAGACATACGGGTAGATAAACAGACACACACAAATATCTTGCCTTTTATATATATATATATATTATCGATTTTCTGCACTATTGTAAAAAATGCACCCTTGAAACATCTGAATATCGTTTCTTATGTCTTTGTCTATGAGTGTATCAAATTTGATCAAAATCGGACCACTCCTTCTATAACCCGACTTTTTCGATTATCGATTTTCGATATTTATCGGGGTACCTCGACACAAAACCTAGCAAAAAACACTCGCAGACGCTGTGTAAATTTTCAAGAAAATCGGTTCAGCCGTTTCGGAGTCTATAGGTAACGCACACACACACACACACACACACACACACACACACACACACACACACACACACAGACAAACTTTCATTTATAACTAAACTATCGCCTGGTTCACACTCCACTCACATCTATTGAACAGGTGAAGAGGCTCATCCCTTGTTTCCTGTTTAGGATGCGGTTTCCGGTTTTCTCTTTTCCAATCTCTTTACTCTTATGTAGCCCCCTGCACATCAGTGGCGTCACCGCCTTGCTCGGGGTGATATGATTAAAAAATTAAAAAATAAAAATAAGTTTAGATAGATTTAGATTTCAAATGCCATTTAACATTGAATATCTAAAACTTTGTCGTTGATCACATATTCGGTCCATGGTATCCTCAACATCCTCCTGCAGAACCACATTTCGGTTGCTTCATTTGTTCTCATCTTTGAGGCGATCATCAAGCTTTCATTACTATACAATTTTGGTCAATGATATTCTCAGTATCGTTCTGTAGAACCATATTTATCTCATCTCAAGTCTCTTTTTCACCTATGAAGTAATTTCCCAGCATTCCTTGCCATACAGGAAGACAGATATCAAATAATAGTTTAGTACTCATTTCTTTGTTTTTAACGAAATTCTCCTATTTCGGTTGCTTCATTTGTTCTCTTCATCTTTGAGGCGATCATCAAGCTTTCATTACAATACAATTTTGGTCAATGATATTCTCATTATCATTCTATAGAACCATATTTATCTCATCTCAAGTCTCTTTTTCACCTATGAAGTAATTTCCCAGCATTCCTTGCCATACAGGAAGACAGATATCAATTTACTCTTTTCTTTGTTTCTAGCGATTTTTTATATATTTCTTAATACTCTACTTAACTTTGAAATGCTTCTTTGGCCATCCCAATGCGCCTTCGGATTCCAGTATCGCACTTTCCGTCATCTGCTTAAACACTTCCCAGATAAATGGATTAGATAGACTAAACTATCCCCCGGGTCACACTCCACTCAAGTTTATTGAACAGGTGAAGAGGCTCATCCTTTGTTCCCTGTTTAGGATGTGGTTTCCGGCTCTTTTCCAATCTTTTCAATCTTACGTAGCCCCCTGCGTATCAGTGGCGTTATCGCCATGCTCGGGATGATATGATAAAAAAAATATTTATATTTCCTCACGGGTTTGATTTTGGTCTGCAACTGACAATTTGGGCTCATCCTTTTTTGCCAACAATCATGCACCCTATTTTCTTGCAGTTAATGTCTAGACCTTTTAGAAAGACAAATTCAAAACTTAAGGAAGGCTGTTTGCTGACATTTTCGCACTTGTTAGGTTTGGTATCTTCGATTTGCAATTCAAACTTTGGATTGCTCCATGGTGGTTAGCAAAAGGAAGAACCCCCGATAGAAATTAGGCTACTTGTGCTAAATTAGCATTATTGCCCTTGGGAAAATATAAATCTACATAATCCAGCTTTCATTACAATACAATTTTGGTCAATGATATTCTCAGTATCATTCTATAGAACCATATTTATCTCATCTCAAGTCTCTTTTTCACCTATGAAGTAATTTCCCAGCATTCCTTGCCATACAGGAAGACAGATATCAAATAATAGTTTAGTATTCATTTCTTTGTTTTTAACGAAATTCTCCTATTTCTTAATACTCTGCTTAGCTTTTGAAATGTTTCCTTGGCCATCCCAATACGTTTTCGGGTGTCAGTGTCACACTTTTCGTCCTCCGTAAAAAAACACTTCGTAGATATTTATATCTTCGCACTTGTTAGGTTTTGGTATCTTCCATTTGCAATTCGAACTTTAAAATTGATTCGTGGTGGTTAGAAAAAGGAAGAACACCCGATAGGAAATAGGCTAATTGTGCTAAATTAGCATTATTGCTCTTGGAAAAATATAAATCTACATCACTTTCACACCAGTAGACGTTTTACAATTAAACCCTACTCACTGGCACGTTACGAAGGTTGATGTGTGTTGTGGAGTTATTTTCGCAATGGAGGCTAGTATTTGTGCTAAAGTCGGTCCTAATAGGTTCGACGCACAAAACGTTAGGAACTTGATATAATATTTATTACGCAGTGTAATCTTGCCAGGTCGCTGACTACTTTCGTATTCGACTAACTGTCGACTACCATCGTCCAACATCGACTGACCCCCGTTTCCCTTACTACTCCTACTTAAATTAGCTGGGTGTGTAGAAGTGATTTGGTGACCATTGTAATAGTTCAACGTTAGTTGGTTCGAACGTTGGGGTCACCATTTGTTGTGGACGTGGTAGTAATTTGAAAATGGAATCACCATTATAATGTAGACTGGTTGTCCAATCCACTACATTAATAATAAAAAATAACCCAGAGAACAATATAACAAGAATAATAACAATGTATTAAACATAGTTACAGGATTGATGATTAATTTGTGCATGCAAGATCTAGTGGAGAAAGTTTTGATGTTGAAGAAAATAATCAATGTTCATACTAGAAGAGTTCCTGAAAAAAGAAAATATTATGTTCGCACTAATCAGTCGTTGAATATAACTATATATGTAGTGAAGTATGCTTGTAAGAGAGAGATAAATATTTTTGTTGTAACTAATTGCTAAACGCAATTAGCACAGTATGTGAGTTGGAAAGGAACTAACGGCATTCGGACTGTTAGCTCCGAAAGACAAATTCCAACTGGTCTACACACGTGTGAACATCAGCTTATATATTTCTGAATGAAGCGCGGGAAAAAGAGGTTTCACGTGCGGTACTAATTTATAAGTATATGCGTATATCTGTGTGTATACGTGTGTACATGGCGATATGTGTATACGTATGTACATGCATGTAGAAGTGATTCTACAGGGGAATCTATTAACTATAGAATAGGTGTGTTTTACCATATCAATGTGGAAGTGTGATCTGAATATGATTGTTGCTCGGAAGCTAAATCTTATAATGCTTTGTCATCAAAATTCAATACGGATTCTTTTATTTCTGAATATACTTTTCATTTTTTATAGACCATGATCTTTTGTGATATCACATTTTATTTAAAATAACCTTTGTTTGCTAGAAACTAGGACATTTTCTTTAAAATGTGATCGAAAGGAAGGCTTACAAAATCAGAAACAGACAGCTAATTCCTCTGGCCTCATTATGAGGAAAGAACGTTTAGAAAATGAAATACTCACAGTGAACGTTTAGAGATAAGAGTGAAACAACGAGTAATCTACTTAATGGAAAGGCGTCTTTTGTTATGAAATTGCGTCTTGCTATTTCAGTGTCGCATTTTCCGTCCTCTCTTAAAACATTTCACAAATATTTAATATTTTATTTTGATATCTCTGATTTTCAATTCGCACTTTTGGGCTCATCCTTTTGCTAAAAACGATGCATTCTGTCTTCTTGCCGTTCATGTTTAATTCTTTCTTCTATCCTTTTTTTTTTTCCTTTTTTTTCCTTTTTTTCATCCTCTTGTTCTTAATTCCTCTAATAGTGGGCCCGCGCCGTCAAAAATGACGACAAATTATTTATATCGAAATATAATAATAATTATTATAATAGCAGTATTAATTTCGAAATTTACATCATTATACCTTTATAGGTTTACTCTTTTATGTGTCGTGTCCCCTCGCAATATAAGCGATCATGACTCTCCACAACTTCCTATCGTTTGTCTTTCTGTTATTTCTCCTAAATTGTATTATGCCATCAATTTACTCAAGCTCGTTAAGTATGCTATGCGTTGTTTTCTTCTGTCCCCTTTGCCGTCAATCTGCCTTGTAAGCATCAGATTGTCTTTTCATGCTGCTATGTCTAAGTCTTCTTTTTTGTCTCCATTTTCTTTAAAACTTCGTCGAGACTCTCATGTTCGGACAATGGTATCCTCAGCAACCTTCTGTAGAACCACGTTTATGCTACATCAGTTCTATTCTTCATCTTTAAGGAGATTGTCCAGTACTCACTGCACCACGTAACAATTTAGCTTTCTTTTCTTTGTTTCTAACGACGTTGTTCTATTTTTGTACTCTGTTTTGGAATGCATCTTTGATTATCCCGATACAACTTCGGATTTCAGTGTCACAATTTCCGTTCTTTTCTAAAATGCTTGCTAGATATTTAAATTTTTGTACTTGTATGATTTTGATATCTCTGATTTGCAATTCGCACTTTGGGCTCATCCTTTTGCTAACAACCACGCATTCTGTCTTCTTGTTTAATCCCTTCTTCTGTCTTTTTTTTCTTTTCTTTTTTTTTCTTTTTCCATATCCTTGTTCATCAATCCTCTAAAAGTGGGCTGGTGCAGTCAAAAATGACGACAAAATATTAATATTGATATACTGTCTGAAATGACGGCAACATATATATTGATGTACCTATTGCGTATCGCACATTAAGACAAGGAAAAAAATTATCCAAACACTTGAGCATGGCAGGAAGAAAAATATATATATATATAATTTATGCCATAAATATGTTATATTACTACAAAATTAATTATTTATAATATCATAAATAGTATTTTATAATGTTATAATATTACTACAAAAGTAGTAATTTTGTTTGCCCAAACAAAATAGCTACTTTCGTAGTGATTCTATAGTAACCTCCTTTGTTGTGTGTTGCTCGAATTTTGATGAGGTTAGGATATTTTTTTAAATTTTGGGGTTGGTGTTTGCTTTTAATTATTTTAGTTGTCTTTAAGATTTCCTTTATCATTTTTGTTGAGTAATTCTACTTAATGCAAAGGCGTCTTTTGTTATGCGAATGCGCCTTCGTATTTCAATGTCGCACTTTCCGTCCTCTCTTAAAGCATTCCCCAAATATTTAATTTTTTTTTTTTTTTGATATTTCCGATTTGCAATTCGCACTTTGGGCTTATCCTTTTCCTAACAACCATGCATTCTGTCTTCTTGCCGTTCATGTTTAATGCTTTCTTTTGTCTTTTTTCTTCTTTTTTCTTTTTTCCATATCTTTGTTCTTCATTCCTCTAAAAGTGGGCTGGTGCTGTCAAAAATGACGACAAAATATTAATATTGATATACCGTCTGAAATGACGGCAACATATATATTGATGTACCTATTGCGTATCGTACATTAAGACAAGAAAAATAATAATAATTATCCAAACACTTGAGCATGTCAGGAAGGAGCTATCGCCCCGTGGCCCAGGGGTAGAGTCGCCGTCTCTCACCAATTCGGTCGGGTTTCGAGTCCTGAGTTAAGGAGCAATCGCAGTTCTAACCGTACTGATAAGCTATGATACAGCGAAACAGATCTGTCTGCGGATGACGATATATACATTATACATTTTATATATATATATAATTTATGCCACAAATATGTCATATTGCTACAAAAGTAGTAATTTATAATAGTAATAAACAAAATAACTACTTTTGTAGTGATTTTATAGTGACCCTCTTGTGTTGTGTGTTGCTCGAATTTTGATGAGGTCAGGATATTTTTTAAATTTGGAGTTTGGCGTTTGCTTTTAATTATTTTAGTTGTCTTTAAGATTTTCTTTATTTTATGATCTTTTTGAGTAATTTATATGTCTTTTATCTTTGTAAATAATTCTGGATTGTTTTCCTTGTGTGTGGAAGCGTATACTTGAACGTTTTCTTCTTTTTCCTGTTTTTTGTTTTTGGGATATATATATATATATATATATATATATAAACGAAAATAAATACACGGCAGACGGTGTTTAGTATAGTAGAGGGGGCTATAATTTTTTTTATATGTCTGATTTTAAATCTACGTCAAGATTTCGTATTTCTCAAAACAGAGTGAGTTCAAGGGCCACTTACGTGGCCCTAACCCCCGAATCTATGATATGTCTACCACACTAGTATAGCTCAATTTTCATAAAGTAGTTTTCATACAAAATCCCAATTTTATTGTCACTTGATTATGTACAATAATGGATCATATATAATATAAGTGAACTATTCAAGTATAAAAATTGAAAATAAATACAATACATTTAAATAGTAATTAGACGTAAGAACAGAACATTTCATTTCAAATAAATATACAATGTTTTGTGGCAATTAGTAACATCAAATTGTGATTTTTCTTGTTAGTAGTTGATGAATTTTAACATACGTTATGGATAAAAAATAATGAAATTTTTATAGTTTTTTTCTCGCCTTAGAATGAGCAATACAAGCAAAACAAATTCACGAATATTGAAATTAACGACCGCAGAAGAACGTCGAAATCTGTGAAAATGTTTCAACCTTTATTAGTCAGTCGTGCTTAGTTTAATTTGCAAACATATATAAATCAGAGATAAAAAAAAGCAAATATTGATACGAAAGCAAGGATCACAAAGCACTGCTGGCTCTTTTTCTTTTAGTAGAAGCCATTGTTTAATTCGGTGGCCACTGTTTAATTCAACGCGATATGCCGTAAAATACGTAAAATCGCGTTGAATACACCGATTCTCGTTCGATCACCGAAGTTAAGCAACGTGAGCCTGGTCAGTACTTAGATGGGTGACCGCTTGGGAAGACCAAGCGCTGTAAGCGTTCAGTGACGGATGTGCGTTGTGGTGCAGTGGATGTCGGCTTGGAAAAAGAAATCGGTGAGCAGAGTTCGAATTCCAGTTGAGTACCCTGCATTCACTTAAGCACTGGTACCCTTGGGAAAGGTATTAATCCGTCACTTCCCTCCAGATATGGGTTAAATAATAAGATGGGTCCTGGAGGCAACCCATCTAGTGTTGGTGTCACAATAAAGTAACCTTGGCGAAGCATCAAGTATTCAGCTATTTGACAAGATTATGAATTTCGCTATAAACTGCGCTAGGGTTCTAAATGCACAGGGAATGCTGGAGGCGGGGGTGTAGTGAGTTCGATCTCGGCCAAGGTCGATGGACGACGCGATGAATTCGGTGGGCGTTATCTCTCGGTTACAAGGTGCGTCATAATCTAACAAAGTCCTATTTTCCCTTTTAAAGAAAACACTTCCTCATTAGGAGGAGCCGTGCTCGATTCCTGTTGGAGAGCACATATTCTTTATCAAGATTTCTCAAATACGCAGGCCGATAGACGTAATACGCACTGTTTAACGTAAAAACAAAAATGAAATGTCTATTTCAAAGACGAATATCCATTATAATAACCTTTGAAGTAATAAAAATATCGGATTAAAAATAAGTTCTTTAATTCTTTATAAATTGCTTTGTTTACGTTACGGATACGAAAGTGAGTGGATATGGGCTTTCGAAAAAATATCTTAGTGAGGAAGTGTCAGTCAGTTAAGTGCTATACTTGATACACGCTTCGGCGATCATGTCTCGAAAGAGACATGACTGACTGGGCAGAAGATTATCCTGCAGTAGGTTGCCATTGCTTTCTGCGGTAGACTAGTTGCCACCCAAGGCTTTAGAACTGAATCTGTCCTGTTATTTCACACATAACTGGAAGGAAGAGGCCGATTAATACCTTTCCTAAGAATATTTATGCGTAAGTGAATGTGAGGAATTCAACTGGAATTCGAAATTGGCTCCCCGATTTGTCGTTCCGAGTCGATATCCACTGCATCACAACGTGAGGAAGTGTGCTTTCCTTAAAAGGGGAAATATGGTCTTGCTAAACTGTGAAGCTTTTCGTAGCCTGGATGTAAAGCACACTGAATCAGACAGAGATTTCTCCTACAAAGGGAGCTGCACGTTCGATTCCCACCTGTAAGCACTTTTTCTTTAGTATGAATATTCAAGCCGAAAAACGAAACACATATTGTTTAATGTAAAAATTAAAAATGTCTACTAGGCAATCCGAAGATTGAAACAATCCAACAACAGGTGACTAACCATTAACCCCTGTCCAGGTGTCCAAAACTTGCTAAACTAAACTTAGTTTACACGCAAAGCGACAATTAGGGAATTACATGTGGGAACGCAGCTTACAATTCGTAGTGAAGCCCGTTAACCATTCTGCTGGCCCTACACGTCCAGTACAGCAGATAAGTCACCCTTGGTGCTAGGATTTGTAAAAGATAACAGAAATTTATGTTTTTAGCGAAGGTTTATTTATGGAAGAGAACAAATTTCATTCCGTGTCACCGCCAACTTTGAAGTGAAAGTTATTTTGGTTATCGTTGCTATAAGATGGAGATTAGACGAGAGTGGAAAGTGAGAGAAGCGGAGAAGGAGCGAACCTGGCTATAGAATTTTGAAGCAGCATCAAAAGGAATGTGCTTTCTCCGCTGCTTCCCTGTGAAAATATGAATTAAGAAAACATTGCCAAAATGTCTTTAGAGGCAGGTTTGTGAAAAAAAGTCTCTCTCTCTCTCTCTCGCACTTTCTCTCTCCCTCCCTCTCTTTTAAACGTACTCTCTGTCTATCCCTGTCTCTCTCTCTCTTTCTCTTTCTCTCTCTCTCTTTCTTTTAAACGTACTCTCTATCTATCCCTGTCTCTCTCTCGTTCTCTCACTTTCTTTTAAACGTATTCTCTGTCTATCCCCCCCCCCTCTCTCTCTCTCTCTCTCTCTCTCTCTCTATATATATATATATATATATATATATATATATATACACTACCGGCCATAATTATTAGGCATACCCAGTATTTTTTTAAATAATGTATTTCATACAATTTTTAATATATATTGCCAAATGAAAATACAATAGTTCTTTTGTTATTATTACTTTGCAAAATTTTACAAGGCAAAGAAGCAAAGATGAACTCGTCCAAATTACCCTAAATTTTCTTCATTCTTTCATTAATGAAACTGCAATAAAAGTAATTATTAAATATTTATACATTCATTTGATGCACATATTATTGTGCAGTATTAACAAAAAGAATCATTATATTTTCATTTACAATTCTTCACTTGGCAATAAATACTAAAAATAGTATAAAATATATCATTTGTTTAAACACTGGGGTGGCCTAATAATTATGGGCGCTAGTGTATATATATATATATATATGTGTGTGTGTGTGTGTGTGTGTGTGTGGATAGATGGATGGATGGATGGATGGATGTGCCTGCTTGTTTATTGTATTAGCAACTCCTTCCTATTATCTCGCAGTTTCTTCATCTCTTTCTCTCCGCCTTCTCTCTATCTCTCTCACTCTTTCTCCCTATCTATCTATCTATCTATCTATCTATCTATCTATCTATCTATCTATCTATCTATCTTATTTTCATGTCTCTGTTATGCTTAATTGAACGTTTACCGGTAGTTGGACTTTACGTTAAAACTTAGTAATTTTTTTAAATCTTATACCCTTTTTTTTAAATTGGAGTAGATAGACTCTACTATCGCCCGATTCACACTCCTTCTACCTTTACTGAACAGGCGTAGAGGCTTATACCTTGTTCCCTGTTTAGGAAGTAGTTTCCAGCCGTCTCTATCTCTCCTCAGACCTTAGTATTGCTGCTTCCGTGATTTTCCTGCGACGTGCGTGCTCGGAGGCAACGTCTCTTCATTGTAATGGTACCAGGTTGGCAGTTTTCTGGTTTGATGCTTCCGACTGGTAGTTAGGAGCCCTAACTCTTCCGTAGCGTCAGGAGCGGCTGCTCTGATCAACAGTTGCATAATATCAGGATTCTGGCAGTGTCATGTCACGCATGGATAGTTATCCCTACAGGCGCTTTCAGTGGGCAACCCCGAGGCCACACTTTGCTGCAACCCGCGCCAGTTTCCTTCTAGCGCATGTCGCAGTTAATGACTGTCTGCCTCCTCTACTCAAGGTCTCTCCTTACCAAAAACAAATTTGAACAACCATATATCAAGTTAGAAAGTTAAACCAGGCAAAGTAAAATCAACTAAACATCTTAAAAGTTCTTCCATTAACATCCGGGGTATTTGTAGCGTTGAATCTTTTCTTCATCAAAAGTTCCCTGACATACTAGCGCTCTATAGTGAGCACCTACATCTGGCTAGGGTGACATCTCTCGAATCCTGTGACCACCCATACATATGTCTCCGTCTGTCACTTCTCAAATCGATTAGCTATCCTTTCTGCACCGTTCCCCACTCCTCTCACGACTGCTCCCTTCTAGACAGCATCTCTGACAATATAGATGAGGCTACTTCCTCCCACCCATTCGATAAGATATTTGTGTTTCGGAGATCTAAACGCCCATCATGCCAAGTGGCTAAAAGACTCTGTCACTGATTCAGCTGGCATTTACGCCATGAACTTTGCTATTTCTCAGTCCCTTACGCAAGTGGTGGATTTCCCCACGCGTTTTCCCAGTGTCCCTTCAAGACACGCTTCTCTGATAAATCTCTGCTTCACCCCTGTACCTGACTCCTGTCAAGTCTCGCAGCTTTGCCCTCGCGGTAACTCCGATCATGCTGTCGTTTCTATTAATATCTCCCTTCACTCTCACTCCCTCCAGCAGCCTCCTACCAACAGGATCTCCTACTGCTACCAAAGAGCAGATTGAGACGCGTTTCGCGATTTCCTTTGCGACGTTCCTTGGGGAAAAGTGTTCAATCCCCAAGTTGAGAACTGCGTCAGTGAAGTCTCTTCCTGGGTGAAAGCTGACATTGACGCCTTCATACCGATCAGGAAGTTCCGTCACAAACCTCATTCTCCAACTCTGGTTCTCTCATACCAGTTCGGCCACCATTGCTCACAGGAACCACTACTTCCGGCTATTTCAGAGCCATGCATCTGGCCACAATAGACGCCTATTTACTTCTGCTCTTAATGAGTGTAAGAGGATCCAGAATGACGTCAAGCTGTTCTTTGCTGAGAAAATGAGGCAGCGCACAGCTGCCCGCAAGTTCCGCTCCAAAGACTATTGGCGGCTCTGAAAACGCGTGCTGAACAACAGCAAACCCTCCATCCCTCCATTAATCAATAAATTCGAGGTCCTCTCCGCATCTGTGGACAAGGCCGAGTACTTTGCTCACAGATTCTCATCAAACTCTACATTTGACTTGTCTGGAGTACCCGCACCCGACTTTCGCGTTTTATTAAGAAATATATGAACTGATTTCCACACGTGCTTGCCCAGTTGGAGGCTGCTTTTCGGAGCATATAGTCCGAATGCCGTTCGTTCTTTTTACTCACATACTGGGCTAATTGCATTCAGTTTCTCTCTATCTTATAAGTACATTTCAATTCATGTATAATTATATTCACTACTATTCAGTACAAACATATTATTTACTTTTCAGGAACTATTCTAGCATAAATATTGAGAAAATTTCTTTAATATCTAAGAAAGAACTTTCTTCACGACATCTTGCATTCACGAATTAATCATTCCTGTAACCTTGCTTAATACAATGTTGTTACATTCGTTACATTGTGCTTTGAGTTATTTTATTTATAAATGTAGTGGTTTGGGCAACCAACTTACTTTTCACTGTTAAAATTACTACCCCGACGGTCAGTCTACTACATACTGGTACCCGATTTGTCCATTCTACTACACTATAATTATTGCCTTTCTGTTCCTTGTTTTCCTTCCTGCTGGAAGTCTTCCTCCGTGGTTCCTGTATTTAAGAACTCGGAGGAACTCTCGGATTTATCCATCTATCCAGCTTCCTACCAATTTTCGGAAAATGTTCGAGTTTATTATCAATGATAAAATAATTCAACATCTTACTGCTCATAAAATATTCTGAGACAAGCAGTACGGTTTCCGTCTTGCTAGGTCTATGGCCGATATGCTAACGACCATCACGGAGTACATATACCAGGCTCTCAATAAGTCTGGCGAGGCTCGTGCTGTTGCCCTGGATATCTCCAAGGCTTTTGATAGGGTCTGGCATGCTGGCCTTCTATTCAAGCTACAGGGTTATGGTATCACTGGACGTTTGCTTGATCTGATTCAGTCTTTCCTATCTAACTGCATAATGAAGGTCATCTTAAATGGGTATGCCTCCACATCCTAACGCACGAGCGCTGGTGTCCCCCAGAGCTCTATCCTAGGCTCGATGCTCTTTCTGAACTTCATAAATGATCTCCAAGACGTGATCAAATCCCAAGTAGGCATCTACGCAGATGACACCACCATTTACTCCCGCATCAGTAAGAAATCCTGGCGAGGCGGACAAGCATAATCTCGCTAATGATCTTGAGAAGCACCTCCACTTAGTGGTGGACTGGGGTAAGAAGTGGTTTGTAAATTTCAATGCTTCTGTCAACCATCACAGGCAATCTCTCCTGCCCCACCTAATCTCTCCTGTCCCACGCCATAATCATGGACCAAGCTAGTCTCCCTGAAAGCGATATACTGCGCTTCCTCGGCCTTACCCTATCTTCCGACCTCAAGTGGAATCTTACATTGAGTCAATAGCTAAACCCACTGCTAGGAAAAGTGGGTCACTGTGTCGAGCCAGGAATTTTTTTCCATTTTAATCCATCTTGCACATATACCAATCAACCATCCGAGCAGGAATTTAAATGCAATGTCAATTCCCATCTCTTATCTACTTGACTTCAGTCCTTTTTACATCACCCCTTATATCTTGTTCTTTTCCTTTTTCTGTACCTTCGCAACTGTCTTCATCCTGTGTTTCCATCCTTCTCTTGCCCTTTCTCTGACACCCTCTGTAACTGGTTCGTCTTTCTCTTCACTTTCCTCCTGCCTAAACTTTTACTTTCTTATGCAGCCCCTGCGCATCAGTGGCGGTACCACCTTGCTTGGGTGAAACGATTATATGTATATATATATATATATGTATATAGTGTACTATATTTATAGGATAAAGAGCTCAATATCAGAGATAGGGCTTATGTATATATAAAAGAGTGAAAATTGAAGTCAACACTAAAGAGCGACAGACTGTTTCATGCTAAGCGCAATCATTAGGCTACCTGATGATTGCGCCGAATTGTATGAACAGTCTGTCGCCTCTGAGTGTTGGATTTAATGTTTACTTTATATATATATATAATGTTTACTTTATATATATATATATGTGTGTGTGTGTGTGTGTGTGTGTGTGTATTTACTTACTCTTTCCTTTCACCTCTCATTCACATTCTCATTCAACCTCTCTCTCTCTCTCTCTCTCTATATATATATATATATATATATATATGAGTGTGTGTTTGTGTGTATGTGTGTGAGTGTGCGCGCGCGTTTACCAGCTCTTACCTTTCCTATTCCCGTCTCTCTTACACTTTTTCTCTCTTCTCTCTCTCTCTCTCTCTCTCTCTCTCTCTCTCTCTCTAAATACATACATATGTGACTGTATGCAATTTGCCTATCTCCTTTCATTCATCTTTGTCTCTGGCACACATAGAGATGAACAAATGAGACTGAGTGCGTGCGTATGTGCGATTACTTACACATTCTATGTACCTACGCACACACACACTCTCTCTCTCTTTCTCTCTCTCTCTTTCTCTCTCTCTCTATATATACATGTGTGCGTGTGTGTCTATGCGTGTGTGTATGTTTGCGTGTGTGCGTGTGTGTACAACGTTATTTTTAGGAAGATTTCTCAATTAGTGATCGGAATAAAAGGTACAACTTAAAAAATTAATTCATTTTAAAATTAATAAATGGATTTCATTAGAGAATGTAATAGAAATGGAAGACCGCCTAAATTAAAGGGTGGCGGAAAAATTCTACAAATATAATAAGAGGGGTGGTAGAATAAGGGTGTGCCCAGTGTGGATATTTCTCCAAAATGAATAATCGACTCGCTAAGTTTATTGAAAAGCAAATATATCTATATATATATATATATATATATATATATATATATATATTATGTGTATTTTGGCAGCATTTTTTCATTAATGCAGGTTTCATTGAATAATATAGACAAGTTTTGTCTATTAATTTTGTGTAGGATCCGTTCATACCGTCTGATATACTTGATGGTGATGTCGTTAAAAAACAACAAAAAATCACAGTATTTGTTGAATTTTTTATCAGGTCTAAGCTTTCGGCTCACATAAGCCATTATCAAAGAGTAAATAATAACACACAGGTAGGGATGGACTTATATTTTCAATTCAATTATCATTATTGTTAATAGCTTAAATGTTCTATGTTTACTGTGTGTTATTATTTACTCTTTGATAATGGCTTATGTGAGCCGAAAGCTTAGACCCGATAAAAAATTCAACAAATACTGTGATTTTTTGTTGTCTTTTAACAACATCACCATCAAGTATATCAGACGGTATGAACGGATCCTACACAAAATTAATAGACAAAACTTGTCTATATTATTCAATGAAACCTGCATTAATATATATATATATATATATACATACATATATATATATATATATATATATATATATATATATATATAACATAGTACACTTGGTATGTAATCCAGGTAAATTCCAAAAGAGACGAACTCAAGAGAACTCAATGTTAAATTCATTTATTTAATTTAACAGAGTAATATAATTTATAAAGGATTTTCGATTATTACAATGGATACAATATATATATATATATATATATATATATATATATATATATATATTGTTTCGAGTTCTCCCTTCAAACGGATCTCGATATGTAAAATCAGAAATTTTTACCTAAAGAGAGTCAACTTTGAACTCGAAACACGTGTGCCGACACAAATACAATTATGGACACTTAAGGTATGTGCAGATGTGCGTTGCGGTTCAGTAGATATCGGCTCGGAACGAGAAATTGGGGAGCGAGTTCGAATTCCAGTTGAATTCATAGCATTCACTTACTCGCAAATACCCTTAGGAAAGGTATTAATTCGTCTCTTCCTTCCCGTTATGGGTTAAATAACAGGATAGATTGGTTTCTATAGCCTTGGCTGGCAACCAATCTACCACAGAAAACAATGGCAACCTACTGTGGGATAATCTTCTGCCCAGTCAGTCATGTCTTTTTCGAGACATGATCGCCCAAGCGTTTTTCACGTATGGCACTTAACTGACTGAAAGTATTATACAAAATATAATTAATATTAATAATAAGATAACAAATCTACACTTTAAACAAAACATTCACGGCTTTTCACTCTTTTTTCATCTATACCAATTTCTCTTGGAACAACCCCTTTTACTGTTTTCAATAAATATATATAGAGAAATAGGGAGACAAGGGATACCTGTGCGAGAGAGTACTGAGGTTACTTACTTTATCCCAACATTTGTCTTTCGTATGAAGACTACAGTTCTTTAGAAATTATCAAAGTCCTATAATTGTCGAACTTCAATAGTATGACCCTTCCTCATCATTTCAGTCAATTGAACGCTTGTATTTTATTCCAATGTACATCATATCTGGGGGCAAATACCACGTATCTGTCAATCTATCTAAGTTTATTCATATATATCTGTATAGTGTTTATTTTTTCTACAACTTATCAAAACTTTGTAGGTTATTTTAAAGCCAGAACATATTGTTTTAGACTGTAAGAGGGTTTTTAAGATAAAAGTTTAGTGAGACATTATTATTTAAACCATAGCTATCAGAGCGAAGAGGTAGATTCTTAACCTTCCCAAGAGTATTTGCGGGTAGATGAATATTGGAAATTAGCTAACCGGTTAATAATTCCTAGCCATTACACCACCTGTACATTCAAAATTACTTATATTCCAAAACGGTCACCCCTCTAGATACTTACAGAGATCTAAATCTTTTCAGTGAAATTATTTGAGTGCTTCTCACCCTTTTTATATCTGCGATTAATTATGAGTAGGAGTGATTTTCATATCGATTGTGTTAGATAATTATGTTAGAAATTGTTTCTTCGACGAATTGCAGATTTAAAAATTCAGGCAAATTTTCGCTATTTCGTCTAATTGGATTTGACCCAAGAGATACTCATCTGAGTAAAGAATGATCTTAGTATTCATATGTTCCTATATTATTTGCAATGTTTTTCTACTTAGATTCAGAGAGTAGGCTTACGAATCTGCATAAGGACCTAATATATATATATATATATATATATATATATATATATATATATGTATGTATGAATGTTCCATTAAGACGGATCAAAGTTAGCAGTAAATAAACAGTGTTATTAGTGAAATTTTATTGATTTCACGATTGGGTCTTGTTAAGTCATGGTAATTATGGTTTGAATTAAAACTATGGATGTCGAAGATTTGTGGTTCCAACAGGACGGCACCACATGCCGCACAGTTAATGCAACAATGGCTCTATTGAATAAGAAGTTCCCAGGTCGCATTATCTTTCGAAACAGCGATGTCAATTTGCCACCACGATTGTGCGGCTTGACGCCTTTAGATTTTTTTTCCTTTGGGGTCATCTGAAAAGTAAGGTCTATGTTAACAAGCCAACAACAATTCAACAAATGAAGGATGAGATAATAAGTCATATTGGTGAGATCGAGGAGCAATTACGCAGAGACGTCATGAAAACTTTTGGCAATCGAGTAAAGGTGTGCCGATGAAGCCTTGGTGGACATTTGGGCGATATTATTTTTCACACATAATTACCCCACAATTAAAAGCACATAAAGAGATGGAAGTACTGGATTATTTAGGACAAAAATACGGGTTAGTGTGCTGAATTCTATACGAGAATTTAAATGAGGATACCAAGAATGAAACAGCAGTTTAAATGTCTAGTAAGTGTTTTAACAGAAGACAGAAAATGCGACATTGAAATACGAAGTTGCACTTGGATAATCAAATGATACATTTCAAAAACTGAGCAAAGAGGAACATAAATTTAGTGTGTTCCGAAAAAACGCCTCGAAGTAAGCAGTAAATAAAACAGTGTTATTGGTAAAATTTGATTTCACTATTGGATCATGCTATTATGGTCATAGCAATTATGGCCTGGATTGAAAGCTATGGATGTCGAATATTTGTACTTCCAACAGGACGGCGCCACATGAAGCACCTTGCTGAATGAGAAGTTCACAGGTCGGATCATCTTTCAAAACAGTGATGTCAACTGGCCATCACGATCGTGCGACTTGACGCCTTTAGATTTTTTTTTTCCTTTGGGGTCATCTAAAAAGTAATGTCTATTCCAAAAATAAGATAATAAGTCATATTGGTGAGATCGAGGAGCAACTACACAGAGATTTTGACCATCGAGTAGAGGTGTGCCGTCGAATCTTTGGCGGACATTTGAGCGATATTATTTTTTCACACATAATTGCAATGACTTGAACAAAATGATCAAAATTTGAAAACAATAACATTTCACCAATAACTCTGTTTTATTTACAGCTAACTTCAATCCGTCTTAATGGAACACACTATTTAATGTGAACATTGAAGTCAACAGCCGGCGGCGACATTCTGTTTCATGCTTAACCACAATCGATGGACTGATGATCGCATTTAAGCTTGAAACACACTGTGGCCGCTGGGGGTTAACGTCAATGCCCAATTTTATATTCGCATACGCTCCATCCTTGATATTGAGCACTTTAACCCATAAATATAGCAGACCTTAAAACTATACTTTTATCATATATATATAATCACTTTAAACGTTATTTTAATGGATACCCATATCTGAGTAGACGCTCTGTATGTCTGCTAAACAGAATATTTATTTATTTTCGTCTACCGGTCTGCATATTCTAGAAAATTTATTAAAGAAAATACCTACACTCTGACATTATTCGAACCTGCGTCTCCATTCATAGAAAAAAACTTCGTTAGAACCCACGTGCATCCACGAAAATGTGTCGCTGATCAAACATCTCTTCCAAAAGAGGACGCAGGTTCGAATCCTGCGAGAAAGCGCACATTTTCTTTAATAAGATTTCTTGAAATATTTCTGAATTATAAGCATTTGTGGGGGGGATAATGATAATGATTTTACTGATACAAGTCCTACTAATTATCTCATAGCTGGGGGGGGGGTAATAGGTAGGTTCATACCTTTCCCAAGGATATATGCGTGTAAATGAATATGTCGAAGCCAACTGGAATTGGGACTTGACTATTCCAATTCCGAGCCGTTATCCATTACATCATTGGCACATTCAAACCTACAGCAGCTGGTAATCCTAACATTATTAATTAACCCATAGCTGTGGAGAAAGAAGAGCTGGATTCTTAACTTTCCTAATGATATTTACGCGTAACTGAATATTGGAATTCGGCTCCCCTATTAAAAATTCCTAGCCATTAGCCATTGCATCATATGTATATCCAACCTTACTGATTGGCCAGGCTAGACGTTGCTTAACTTCGTTGTTTCAACGTGATATAACCGTAAGCCATACGTGTCCGCCCGTGTGTGCACGCAGAGATCCGTACCTGCTTTTAAGCTGAAGTTTTAGTTACATCCGAACAAGGAGATACAAATTCTTATTTAGCGTGATTCAAATGTGTCTGGATTTGTCATTGGAGGCCACAATTTAAACAACCTAAGGTACGCAGATGACACAGTGCTGATAGCAGACACAGAAAGGAAACTACAAGACCTCATACAGAAGGTAGCTGAAGAGAGTGATAAAAAAGGACTACAAATAAACTGCAAGAAAACCGAATGCATGGTCATCAGTAAAAAGGGCAGCCCAATATGCCAAATACAGGTCATGGATACTAGAATCAAGCAGGTACAAAAATTTAAATACCTGCGAAGTGTTATAACAGAAGACGGAAACTGCGACACGGAGACCCGAAGGTGAATTAGCATGGCGAAGGAAGCATTCCAGAAGTTGAGTAAAGTATTAAGAAACAGGACAATTTTGCTAGAAACAAGGAAGAGAGTATTGGATTGCTATGCGTTGTCAGTTCTCCAATATGGCAGTGAATGCTGGACAATATCATCGAAGTTGAATAAAAACACTTGAAGCAACTGAAATGTGGTTCTACAGAAGGATGCTGCGAATATCATGGATCGAGCATGTGAGCAATGATGAGGTCTTAGAAATGATGGAAACAAAAAGGAAATTAATACCGAGCATCATGGGACATGCAATGAGGAAGGAGGGATTCGAGAATCTGATACTAACTGGCCAGATACAGGGGAAAAGAGACAGGGAAAGCAACGGGTAACATATTTGAAGGACCTAATCAGGTGGATGATGGAACGAGGGTTGCATGGTGTAACAGGAGAAGGCGTGCTAAGAGTCACCAGGGATAGGGAGACGTGGAAAGCCATGATCGCCTACGTCCTGAAGGGACTGGGCACATAGAAGAAGAAGAAGAAGAAGAAGAAGAAGAAGAAGAAGAAGAAGAAGAAGAAGAAGAAATCACCGAAAAGTGTAATTGAAAAAGGGATGGGTGGTTGGGAGTCATGCTGAAATATAACGAGTGGTTGGGGTGGAAACAAAGAATGAGAAAGAATATTTCAAAAGAGACTTTATGAAATTATCTATGTTTCATATCCTTGAGAATTTGAGAATATTAATAAGCAGGACAGGACAATCTAGTACTCGTAGGTGAAGTGGTATTACTTAGGCAAGATACGGAAACCTATCCTCTCCAGGTTTGTTTGAAGACTGAGTTTTCCTTCTAGAACCGTTGCCACCCAAGGATATAGAACCCGGTTTATCCTGCTTTTTTTTACCCATAATTGATGGGAGAATAGATAGATTCATAAGCTTACTAAGGGTAAGTGACTCAAAGGAACTCGATTTGAATTTGAACTCGGCTCTCCGATTGATTTCTTGCAATCCATTACCGTGCCCCCAAGCATTTAGTGTGAACATGTACACTACCGGCCATAATTATTAAACCACCCCAGCGTTTAAAGGATGATGTATTTCATGTTATTTTTTAGTATTTATTGCCAAGTTAATAATTGTAAATGAAAATAGAATGGTTCTTTTGTTAATATTGCACAATAACATGTGCATCAAATGAATTTATAAATATTTAATAATTACCTATAGTGCAATTTCATCAATGAAAGAATGAAGAAAGTTTAGGGTGATTCGGACGATTTCAATTTTGACTTGACAAATTTTGCAAAGTAAAAAAGGACCATTCTATTTTCATTTGGCAATAAATACTAAAAATAGTATGAAATAAATCATTTCTTTAAAAAAATACTGGGTATGCCTAATAATTATGGCCGGTAGTATACACTTCCGATCAAAAATTTAAGACCACTTAAAAATCTTTAAAAAGAAATTTTTTTACAGATAGATTTTAAACTCCTTCCACTTAAAATTACCAATACTACAAGCTAAAAGGTTATGGAAACAAAAAGCTACATTCCAATCATTTTATTTAGAAATTTACATTTTTATAAAATGAGGCGATTTACACATGATCAAAATTATAAGACCAGAGACAAAAATTCTACGAAATTGTACAAAAAGTGTATGAAAATATTCAACAACCAAATTTAATAATGAAGTCTACCTCCACTGCTTTTGATGATTTCAAAAATTCTGTCGGGCATGCTAGAAATAAGCGTTTCCATTAAGGTGTGGGGGATGTTGCTCCAGCTTCTGAAGATGGCTTCACAAAGTTCATTTTTTGTTGAATATTGTTTGCCATTTCGATAAACATCTCTTGTCATCCATCCTCAAACATTTTCAATTGGGTTCAAGTCCGGTGAGCATGCAGGATGTCCCAAGAGATGGACCCATTTTCTTGTAGAAAAGTCAAGGTCCGTCTTGCAACATGGATTGCAGCATTATCCTGTCGGAATAACCATCCATGCCCACACAAACGATGGCCCTCCGTCATCAAAGATGCTTTTTGTATCATGTTAACACAACCAGCCGCTCTCTGACGACCCTGCATCACCTGGAGCTCCATCGTCCCTCTGTAAAAAAAGGCACCACATACCATTAGGGACCATCCACCACTATGACGTGCGGAGAAAATTTCAGGAGGCATATTTTTGTTATACCAATATCCTTGGAAGCCATCAGGACCATCGAGATTGAATTTTTTCTCATCAGAAAACAGGACTTTCTTCCACTTCTCAACGTCCCATGTTTGGTATTCACGACCAAACTTTAAGCGGTCCACCTTGTGACGTGGAAGCAGCCAAGGAATTTGTTTACGCCTTTTATTTACCATGCCTTTTTGTCGTAAGTGTCGTATGGTGGTTACAGGACTGCAATCAGCATCTGTGACTACCTTAATTTGACTAGAAGAAAGTCCCCACTCTTTCATAACAACCCGTCTTATTCTCCTACTCAATGCAGGAGAAATTGTTTGGGGCCTACCAGAGGATTTTGCTTTTCCATAATTCTCACTGTTCTTTAGAAAGTTGCAAATCACAGTTTTACTGCGATTTACCTTAGCTGCGATCGCCCGCTGTGACAAACCTTGCTTATGGAATTCTAGAATTCGAGAACGCTCAACTTTGGTAAGTTTGCTTGCTTTAGGCATGGTAACACCTTCATGCAGTGATTGCTAATCTCTAACTGAACTAAAAACATTGGAATTGACATAGATCTAACAATTTATACCCCTGGTCTTATAATTTTGATCATGTGTAAATCGCCTCATTTTATAAAAATGTAAATTTCTAAATAAAATATTTGGAATGTAGCTTTTTGTTTCCATAACCTTTTAGATTGTCGTATTGGTAACCTTAAGTGGGAGGAGTTTTAAATCTATCCATAAAAAAAATTTATTTTAAAAGATTTTTAAGTGGTCTTAAATTTTTGATCAGGAGTGTATATATATAGAGAGAGAGAGTCTTCCGCAGACAGATCTGTTTCGCTGTATCACAGCTCATCAGTACGGTTAGACTCCGATTGCTTTTAGCCCAGGATTGAAACCCGACCGAATTAGCGTCAGTCGGCGATTCTACCTCTGGGCTAGGGGCGTTCGGTAGAAGAAGGCAGACTTTTTAGCGTGTATATTGTCATTATACCCGCCCAATAGCCAGAGTGCTCTAATCGATTACTGAATGAGTGATACATACATGCCAGAGTAGCTACTGTTTTTCAAAGTCTACCATTCTTCCAGAGTGCTCAATCAGGGTATGAGAACGTAAATAGTCATATATATATGTAGAGAGAGAGAGAGAGACAGACAGACAGACAGACAGACAGACAGACAGAGACAGAGACAGACAGAGAGTACGTTTAAAAGAAAAAAGAGAGAGAGAGAGAGAGAGATACATTTTTTTCACAAACTTGCCTCTAAAGCCTTTCTGGTAACGTTTTCTTAATTCATATTTTCATAGGGAAGCAGCGAAGAAAGAACCATTCTATTTTCATTTAGCAATAAATACTAAAAAATAGTATGAAATACATCATTTCTTTTTTTAAAAAAAGCTGAGATGGAATAATACGCCGGTAGTGTAAATATTTTTTTAAATTAATTGATGTGAGAGGACGTTTACACTTTATAATACAGTAAATGACAACAATAATGATAATAATAATAACAAGAACAAGAACAAGAAGAAGAAAAGAAGAAGACATCACAATTCTATGGAATTACACCATCTTTACGGACAGGAAGACTGAAACAAATAGGTGAGACATAATTGTTCAAGACGGAAATGAAAAATATTGCCTACTAATTGATATAGCTTACCAAGTGAACTGTAACATCGTATGCAAGGAATTTGAAAAAATATCGAAATGTAGAAACCTGAAAATACTATTACCACGACTACTACAACAACAACAACAACAACAACAACAATTAACTACAATACCATGATGCAATACAAAGCATGGATTTCATGGCTTCCGGTCTTAATTGATGGCCTGTATTATCAGATACATATCGGCTTAACAATGGGCTCACCTATATCACCATTTTTGATTAACATACACATACAATACTTCGAAGAGATAGCATTATAATCCACAGCACTGAAATCAACGCTATGGCTTAGATACGTTCATGTCACCTTCACACTCTGGCCACAAAAGGAAGTGGTCCAGACGCTACTAGACTATGTGAACTCAATCAGATCATCGATACCGTTCACAATGGAAAAAGCTAACAACAACAAACTAGCATTCCTGGATGTACTATTATCTCGAACAGAGAAGGGGTTCAAGTAATCCGTATACTGCAAGCTAAAATTCATCGAACAATGCCTCAACTTCAAATCCCACCACCCATACAATTTAAAGAAAAGGATGGTCCGCTGCCTGCAACATCGAGCAAAAATCAAAGGTGGCGACCCAAAGATATATGAACAAGAATTGACAACAGCACCAACGAACGTAGAGGAGGGTTCATGAGGATAACAACTCCCAGAAAACAGCCTCGGTCTGCCTACCCCAAGTGAAGGGGTTATCGGAGAAAATACAAAGGATATGCGGTCCATATAACATCAGGACGAACTTCAAAAGTGGTTCCACACTTCGCAGATACCTCTCCCAAGTCAGATCCCCGATAGAGAAAAATATGACTAAGGATCCCATCCCCATGTAGCCGTGGAAAGAAATACAAAGGAGAAATGGGTTGCAACAACAACGCAGAAGATATAAAAAAACAACAACACGAGAAGATATAAAAAATCAGGCGGGGCTGACCACATATTTTTTTTTTTTTTAATCATCTCACCCCAAGCAAGGCATTCCACTGCCACTATTGCGCATGGGGCTACATAGGGGAAGGTAAAGAGAAGGAGTGGATAGACATAGGGAATGTCAGGAGAAAGGTGACAGATGAGTAAGGATAGCGAGGATGAGGGTCGGGCAGATGGGAAGAGTGCTTGATAGAATGGGAGCAGGTTAGTGTGTTAGGAGGTGTGTATTGACCTTACATTTAAACTCCTGGAGATTGTAGCCGTCGGGGAAGCAATCGTTTGGAAGAGAATTCCACAGTCGGGAAGTGCGAGGAAAGAAACTGTTGGAGTAGAAGTTACGGCTGCATTTTATCGGTTTCACTGTAAAAGGGTGGGATCTAGTTGCTAATCTAGTATCTCGTGCAAATTCGTATTTAGGGGGCACTAGTGATCTAAGTTCATCGGAGCAGAAGTCGTGAAAGTATTTATAGAAGAGACACAGGGAAGACACGTCTCGCCGGTGAGAGAGAGACTGCAGGCGGTCTGCCAAGTCGGTATCTATCACATTACAGACCCTCCTCTGAACCTTATCGAGAAGCCCGAGGAGAACAGCAGGGGCACCCGACCAGATATGGCAGCAGTATTCAATGCACGGGCGGATGGTAGATTTGTAAATGTGCAGGATAGATTTAGACGGAAAAAACTTCCGGGCCCTACACAGAGAACCGACTTTCATAGCAGCGGATTTAGCAATGGATTCGATATAGTCATTCCATTTGAGGTCCGCTGAAAGTGTGAGACCAAGGAGGCGTAGTGTTTTACTCTCTGGGAGGCAAGCCTGGTCCATGCTAATGGGAGGGAGGTGAGATTGTCGATGATGGTTAATTGACAGTAGCTTCGTTTTAGAAGCATTAAAATTTACTAGCCATTTCTTACCCCAGTCCAATATGGATTGGAGGTCTTTTTCAATCTCGGCTGCGAGTTTAGCTTTGACGCCTACACCAGATTTTTGTTGGAGGCGAGAGTAAACTGTGGTGTCATCGGCGTACAAACCTGAGGGAGAAAAAAGATCACTGCCTCCATGAGATGAAGATGAAATAATTGATAGAGAACACCATTGGAAACTACGTAAACTTAAGGAATTGGAGCATGTGCTAAGCCACAAGAAGCTCCTAAGCTGACCAAGCATAGAAATGAATGGGAACCAGTAACACAGTGTACTAGAGAAAAATAATTAGCGTCAAATATTGCAATATGAGCTCTGGTAAAATATCGTTACATAGACATTAGGTTTATAAGCCCTAGAAATTCATATACTGATGTCCTCAAGTACATTAGGTCACTGACTTGAGCCAAGGAGTTGTGAGTTCAATACCAAATAATTTAGAGAGTTGAGTTAAAGGGAAATAACTACATGGCTACCGGAAGTTGAATCGCACATGGAATGAAAATAATATACCCCAATGATCGAAAATTTCACTGTTTTGAAATTTGTGATGAATCTTAATTCTTCAGTTAATGATTGAATAACATCCTGACGATAAAATATTTATAGAAATTCCCTTGTTGTTGAATATTTGAGCTGAACACATTTAACAAAATATTGCAATAACAACCATAAATATAAATTATGGTCGTTACGTTAAGAAATAAAGAGGCAAGAATGAAAATAATAGCGATTAAAAACTTTTTTCCATTTCACAAAAATAGATTTTAATCTTCCCTTCTTTGTCATTTTTTCACTGAAACCAAGTAGCGTCAGTGATATGTCTTTTGTCTCACGCGATCAAAGCGAAATCATCCATTATCTATGGGGCATTAGAAGAAGACGTTAAATATTTCGATCTTACCATCTTTCTTTCTCTGAAACCAAGTAGTGCCTCTAATATGCCTTTTGTCTTTCCACGCACTCAAAAGGGAATAGTCAATCATTCATGAGGTATTGGCAGGGCGTAACGATCGTGAAAACTAAGGAATTAATAAAGGGAGGGGCAAGTATGCTTACGGCATATCACGTTGAATACACCGGATCTCGTTCGATCACCGAAGTTAAGCAACGTTGAGCCTGGTTAGTACTTAGATGGGTGACCGCTTGGGAATACCAGGTGCTGTAAGCGTTTAGTGACAGATGTGCGTTGTGGTGCAGTGGATATCAGCTTGGAAAGAGAAATCAGCCAAGTTCGAATTCCAATTGAGTACCCTGCATTCACTTAAGCACTGGTACCCATGGGAAAGGTATTAATCCGTCACTTCCCTCCAGTTATGGGTTAAATAACAGGATGGGGACTGGAGGCATCCCATCCAGTGTTGGTGTCACAATAAAAACACCCTTGGTAGCCCCGGCGAAGCATCAAGTATTTAGCTATTTGACAAGATTATGAATTTCGCTGCAAACTGCGCCAGGGTTCCAAATTCATAGGGAATTTTTTTTTTAAATCATTTCACCACGAGTAAGGCATTCCACTGCCACTATTGCGCATAGGGTTATATAGGGGAAGATAAAGAGAAAGAGTGGTTAGATACAGGAAATGTCAGAAGGAGAGCGATAGATGGGTAAAGATTCCGAGGCTGGGGGTTGGGTAGATGGGAAGAGTGATTGAAAGAATGGATGTGAGTTAGTGTGTTATGAGGTGTCTATTAACCTTACATTTAAACTCCTGGAGATTGTAGCTGTCGGGGAAGCAATCATGTGAAAGGGAATTCCACAGTCGGGAAGTGCGAGAAAAGAAACTGTTGGAGTAGAAATTGCGGTTACATTTTATTGGTTTCACTGTAAAAGGGTGGGATCTAGTTGCTAATCTAGTATCTCGTGCAAATTCGTACCTAGGGGGCACCAGTGATCTAAGTTCATCGGAGCAGAAGCCGTGAAAGTATTTATAGAAGAGGCACAGGGAAGCCACGTCACGCCGGTGAGATAGTGACTGCAGGCGGTCTGCCAAGTCGGTATCGATCACATTACAGATTCTCCGTTGTATTTTGTCAAGAACCCCGAGGAATACAGCAGGGGCACCTGATCTAACTTCATCGGAGCAGAAGCCGTGAAAGTATTTATAGAAGAGACACAAGAAAGCCATGTCACGCCGGTGAGAGAGTGACTGCAGCTGGTTTGCCAAATCGGTATCGATCACATTACCGACTCTCCGTTGTACTTTGTCGAGTGGAGGGGTGTAGTGAGTTCTATCTCAAGGCCGCAAGACGACGACGATAATATAAGCAAATAATGTACATAGTTATTTTTTAAGTTAATTTCAAAGACAAAATTTAGATATCTGTACATAGATTTATTCAACCAGATATGCGCCACTTTGTTTGACTACCTTTCACCATTTTTTCAGGCTGCTTCATGATTTTATCCTCCAAGAACTTGGCATGAGTCATAGATGCCATATATGGTCAGGCGCCCCTGCCGTTCATCTCAGTGTTCTTGACAGGCTCCAAAGGAGAGTCTGTAATGTGATATATACTGATCTGGCGGCTCGACTGCAGCCACTTCACCACCGACGAAATGTGACCTCCCTTTGTCTGTTCTATAAATACTTTCATGGCTTCTGCTCCAACGAACTTAAGTCACTGGTGCCTCCTCAACAGGTGTTTACTCGAGCAACCAGATTGGCAATTGGGTCCCACCCATTCACAGTTAGATTAACCAAATGCAGACAGCAATTCTACTCCTGCAGCTTCTTCTCTCGCACTTCCCGCCTGTGGAACTCGTCCCATATTCTTGCTTTCCTGACGGCTACAACCTCCAGGAATTTAAATGCAATGTCAATACTCATCTATTAACCACTTGACTCTAGTTCTTTCCCCACCCCGTATAGCCTTTCTTTTCTCTCCACCTTTGAAAATGTCATCACACCTGTATTCCCATCCTTCTATTGCTCCTTTCTAACTGCTTCGTCTTCCTATTCACTCTCTTTTAATTAATCTTTTTACACTTATGTAACCCCCCTGCACATCAGTGGCATTACCGCTTTGCCCAGGGTGATTAGAACCTATAACTATGCGCGGTAATTTATTATGTACGATATAATCATTTCCTAGGCCCTATAGTAAGTGCTACGCTCGGGTTGCATACGAATTTGGATTCGGTGTTATCCTTCTCCTTGATAGGTTGCCAGCCAGGGTTATAAAGAGTCCCATTACGATGTTGTTTAATCCATAGCGGGGAAGATAGATTCGTGCCTTTTCCAAAGGTATGTTCGCAAAAGTGAATGCAACCAACTTGGTAGGAATTCGAAGTTCCTCCCGCAAATTCCGAGTTGCCTTCCTTGATTAACACTTCCTGTTGGGAAGTAATTCTATTTTTAAATCATTAAAAATTTTAAAAAAAAACACCCAAAGAATGCTAACATGAAACAAAAGAAATAAAAAGCAATATATTAGTAACCTGGTTTCATTAACTAGTAACAATATATTCATTTGTTATGATAACTCGAGACGTTTGAGTCCAATGGTATCCAGTAGTACTCTGTGATATTGTAACTTTAAAATATCTTATTACTAAACATTAAAACCTGATTGCTTGACCAAAATATCATGAATTATAAATCTCTATTTATTTTCATACGTTTATTTACTTAACTATCCAAATGTAATAATATAAACTATAATCATACTTACATCAAGCCAACCAAGATTTTCAATATTGCGATAATATAAATATCTAAACATGGCCGAATTTATTTCTGTGTATGACTAGTGCATTTGTTCAAATTACTTATATATATATATATATATATATATATATATATATATAGAGAGAGAGAGAGAGAGAGAGAGAGAGAGAGAGAATGAAGCCAATGATATATAATATCTGTAAGCTATATACGTATAGTTGGTCTTTCGCTTGGTTAACAAATTACTTAGAAAACCTTTTACACAGCCATTTCCAAAATAGAAAACTTGACTGCGCATATAATTCACCTCAAAAGTTATATCATCTAAATTCTGATTATTAAAAAAATATATCTAATGCATCTAATCAAACAAATTTAAATAAACTTATAACGTAAATTGGTGTCGTTTAATGACGTGATTTACGACATGAACGTATTTGAACAATGTAAAATAATTTAAAGCCTTTTCAGGAAAATAAAACTTCTGAAAATAAATACAATTTTTTACAATGTCTCATATATACAAGTCTTTATATATATATATATATATATATATATATATATATATATATATATATATAAGGAAAATTCAATTAATTAAATCTAATTTAATTAATGCAACTTATGTTACGTAGCTGTCAAAACAGGAGGAAAAATAGCCACACGAGAAACAAAAACACCATTGAAAAGGCTATAGAAGTGTTCAAAAGAGCTTGAGACAATAAAAATCATGGGCAATTTTTATATTCCTTAATTCTTACAAAGCTGGAAAATGTTAGGATGCTGAAAAAAAAATAATAAAAAAATTAATTAAATCTCCCTTGTCGGCCATATTCATTAAAAAATGCCTGAGGTTACTGCTAAAATATATATTATTATATTTATATACATTAACTAACGGTTCTTTTCGTCGTAAATTGAATTTTGAAGGCTAAATAAGTCCTCTGAGTAAATGGTATCATGTCTGAGACTAAGAAATACAATTATACCTACTTAGAGCCAAACCCGAAGCAAAAACTAAAATAAAAGGGCTGAAAAAATTACAGACATACAGGCAGATAAACAGACACACACAGAAACATCTTGACTTTTATACATATTTATTATCGATTTTCTGCACTATTGTAAGAACTCCAAAATCAGACCACTCCTTCTATAACCCGATTTTTCGATTATCGATTTTCGATATTTATCGGGAGTACCTCGATACAAAACCTAGCTAAGAACACTCGCAGACGCTTATAGTACAACTGTGTAAATTTTCAAGAAAATCGGTTCAGTCGTTTCGGAGTCTATAGGTAACGGAAACACACACACACACACACACACACACACACACATACACACACAGACAAAGTTCCATTTATAAATAAGTTTAGATATATAGGTATGCTCACTGTTCATTTGTAAGTTTTTGTTAGTTTCTTTTTTTTTTTCTTCTTCCTTGTTCTACATGCATTCTAGGCATAAGCGAAAGAAAATGGGAACGGTTATTCGATATCCATTCATACCCATGAGACTCCCTTTATAGATCGAAGAAAGAACTCCTTCACAGCATCCACTTACTGCATCAATCCACTACACGCTTACTTTTCTTACATATTTTATCAAACAACCTACCTATCTATTTGCATAAGGTTTTTAAGGTATTTTTTTAATCATATCACCCCGAGCAAGGCGGTAACGCCACTGATGTGCAGGGGGCTACGTAAGAGTGAAAAGTTTAGAAAACAGAAGGCCGGAAACCACATCCTAAACAGAGAACAAGGGATGAGCCTCTACACCCGTTCAATAGACGTGGGTGGAGTGTGAACCGGGCGATAGTTTAGTCTATCTACTCCAATTGAAAAGAAAAAAAATGAATAAATAAAATAAATAATAATTATTAGAAAAAAAAAAAAGAAAAGTGAAAAGATTGGAAAAGAGAAAGCCGGAAACCACATCCTAAACAGGGAACAAGGGATGAGCCTCTACACCCGTTCAATAGACGTTGGTGGAGTGTGAACCGGGCGATAGTTTAGTCTATCTACTCCAATTGAAAAGAAAAAAATGAATAAATAAAATAAATAAATAATAATTATTAGAAAAAAAAAGAAAAGTGAAAAGATTGGAAAAGAGAAAGCCGGAAACCACATCCTAAACAGGGAACAAGGGATGAGCCTCTACACCCGTTCAATAGACGTGGGTGGAGTGTGAACCGGGCGATAGATTAGTCTATCTACTCCAATTGAAAAGAAAAAAATGAATAAATAAATAAATAAATAAATAAAAAATAATAATTATTAGAAAAAAAAAGAAAAGTGAAAAGATTGGAAAAGAGAAAGCCGGAAACCACATCCTAAACAGGGAACAAGGGATGAGCCTCTACACCTGTTCAATAGACGAGGGTGGAGTGTGAACCGGGCGATAGTTTAGTCTATCTACTCCAATTGAAAAATATATATATATATATATATATAAAAAGAAAAGTGAAAAGATTGGAAAAGAGAAAACCGGAAACCACATCCTAAACAGGAAACAAAGGATGAGCCTCTACACCTGTTCAATAGACGAGGGTGGTGTGTGAACCGGGTGATAGTTTAGTCTATCTACTCCAATTTTAGTCTATCGACTCCAATGTTATTTTTAGGCTTATTGTCGCACAAGAGTCAATATAGTAAAGCTTTCAGCCAGTACTGAATTCTCTACGCTATGGGGGCTAGATAATAAGATTAGTTTACCAAACACCACGTGACAATAGGTTGCACAGTGGCCTAAATTGGGTAGATTAAGCACTAATAATCTGAGCTTCTTTTAATCCAACAAAATATAAATAAAAGCATTTCATTCTTACTATCAGTGCCAGTGAAAATTTCATGGTTTGCGTATTTGGATTATCTAAACATTTATGATTCTTTATTTATAGAATTCCTTGTAAGTTCTGAAACTGTAAAATATCAGGAAAAGGTCCCTAATTGAGTTTAACCCCTTTGACAAAATAAGGCCATAAAGATCATAATTTGGAATGTAGGTCGATATTTCAAGTAGAAAAATGGATACTAAATAAAGATTAAAAAGGCATGAGAACATTTTTGCCTCCACTATCTTCCATTTCTTTTTCTTTCTTTCTTTCTTTCTTTCTTTCTTTCTTTCTTATTGTATATGCTTCCATTTTTTCGCTAGAA
>JBBBDQ010000927.1:8920000-8935000 GCA_037127315.1 Ascarosepion bandense
ATTATCCCGAAGTAGGTTGCAATTGCTTTCTGCAGTAGACTAGCTGCTATCCAAGGCTATGGAACCCAATCTGTCCTATTATTTAACCCATTAACCTATTATTTAACCCATAATTGGAGGGAATAATACCTTGGCTGGCAACCACTCTACCGCAGAAAGCAATGGCAACCTACTGCGGGATAATCTTCTGCCCAGTCAGTCATGTCTCTTTCGCCCAAAACGTGTATTACGTATGGCCCTTAACTGACTGACTGAATATAATAGTTGAAAAGATGAATAAGTCTTTTACTGGGCATAAAGTGGGGGATCATTTTATTATTTCATAACAATATAAAACTATTATATATAATAACAACATAAAACATAACAATATAAAACTATTATAAATAAAACTGATCCCCACTAATTACTACATAATAAAGTTAAGAGGCTCAACCCTTGTTCCCTGTTTAGGATGTGGTTTCCACCTTTCTCTTTTCCAATCTTCTCACTATTACGTAACCCCCTGCACATCAGTGGCGTTACCGCCTTGCTCGGGGTGATACGATTAAAAAAAAAATACATCTCTTCCCTCTCTAGCTATGAGTCAAATAATAGGACAGATTGGCAAACAGTCTACCGCAGAAAGCAATGGCAACCTACTTCGGGATAATCTTCTGCCCGGTCAGTCATGATCGCCCAAAGCGTATGGCACTTAACTGACTGACTGTATTTAAGAAGAAAGTTTTAAAGTTTTTGTATAAGCCCTACCTGTGATATCCCATGTTACATAAACAGCTTTTTTTTATCATATTAAATGAAAGTGTCTTTAAAGTACAGTCGAGCTAAGTGTTCGCATATATAAGAGAGTATCCGGGTACACAGACGTTGTTCTGTATAAGGGTATGTATCTCTAATGAACAGAACCGAAAACATATCGGGTAGATATTTATCAGCTGAGCTGATGCTTTTAGTGGGGTCATATAGCGGGTAGGAATCTAGTAATGGGTGTGCTTGCGTAAAGAAGGCAAAACACGTGTCGTAACAAATCTACCCGTGCGCAGACGCTTGGTTCTTTGCCATTGTTTATACCCACACTCCTAGTCCGGCTATAATTTCCCCTAACCCAGGGATTGCGAGGGGAAATAGAGGAAGATTTACATTCAATTTGACCCCTACTCTAATCCCTGAAAAGATTTTTTAAATCTGCATAATTGGTGAAAGACAATTAGCAAAGTAATTAAAATGCTTAGTAAGTGCAAAGATATAATTAAGTGCTAACTATGACGCTTTGCGTTCAGGTAATGGTTAACGAGCTAGATTAGAAAACAGTTACTGCTGAATAGTGAGTTCTGTTCTTATTTGGTACCTTGTGGCCTCATGTTAATAGCGACGGTGCTTCGAAGCGAAGTAATGGTTAACGAGCTAGATTAGAAGACTGAATGGTGAGTTCTGTTCTGTTCTCATCCGGTGACTCACTGCTAAAATAATCAAAGCTTTTGAAATAGCGAAGACGCTTGGAAAGTATGTAATGGTTAACGAGCTAGATTAGAAGACAGTTATTGTAGAGTTATGAATTGCGTCCTCATTTGAGGCCTCATATTATAGGCCTGGTGCTAAACTGATAGAAGCTTTTGAAATAGCGACAGCGCTTCGAAGTTAGGCAATGGTTAACGAGCTAAATTAGATGAATGTTATTGCTGAGTAGTGAGTTCTGTTTATCTTTCATGCTGTATATTTGTGACCACACGTTAAGCTAACCAAAATTTGTGAAATACTGACGGCGCTTCGAAGTGAGGTAATGATTAAAGAGCTTTTATTGCATGTTATGACTACTGTGTAGTAAGTTCGATATTCCGTTTTGCCAAATTTTTACAACCTTGTGCCGTACTTATTCAAGGTTAGTAACGTTTTATTTGCCTAATTTTGGGCTGAAGTAGTTAAAGCTTTTCTCACATGTCCTCACTCTCGAGTTATGGCTTTGTCAGTTAAGTTATACACGCTTGGGCGATCATGTCTCCGTAGAGTGGTTGCCGACCAAGCCTATAGAACCCAATATATCCTGTTATTTAACCCATAACTGGAAGGAATAGACGGATTAATACCTTTCCCATAGGTATTTGCGCGTAAGTGAATGCAATGAATTCAGTTGGAATTCGAACTCGGTTCCCCGATTTCTCGTTCCGAGCCGATATCTAATTCACCACAACGCACATCCTTATAGTTTTGTAGTAAGCTTAATAAATATCCGGGCGCCTCATAGGAAAGTAAGTGTTAACAAGTTTGTGTCAGTGATCGTTAGGATTTGATGATTGTGAGTTCGATTCTCCCTGCGTGCCATTAGACTAGAAATAAATACCTAGTTTTTTTATTTGCTTTTTAGTCTTTACGGTCAACGACCTGGAGAGCGACGACCGGCAAACGTATTTCCCTACTACGGTAAGAAGTTCAGTCCTTACTGCTATTCGTTTCTCATTAACCGATTATACTGTTACTGTTCTGCAAGGTGCAAGGGGTAAATTGTCGCCATTGTATGTTTTTAATTTCGTGCATGCGCGTTTTTTTTTGTTTTTTTTGGTCGACTGCACAGTATAGCAGGGTCAGTTGGGCACCGTCTTGAGAAAAAAGAGCACTATGACGCAATTCCTTCTGCCAATTTTTTTTTTTTAATGGCATTCTGTATTGCTTGGCAGTCACGCCATGAGCTCAAATACGAACATTTCAGAGTTTCTGGGTGTTTAGCCGACAATTCATTCCTCGCGCCCTCTAAGTACGGATTAACAAATCTCACCCTGTATATTAAACTAGCATACGGATTAACAAATCTCACCCTGTATATTAAACTAGCATACGGATTAACAAGTCTCACCCTGTATATTAAACTAGCATACGGATTAACAAATCTCACCCTGTATATTAAACTAGCATACGGATTAAAAAATCTCACCCTGTATATTAAACTAGCATACGAATTAACAAATCTCACCCTGTATATTAAACTAGCATACGGATTAACAAATCTCACCCTGTATATTAAACTAGCATACGGATTAACAAATCTCACCTTGTATATTAAACTAGCATACGGATTAACAAGTCTCACCCTGTATATTAAACTAGCATACGAATTAACAAATAAGTAAACCTCCTAAAGAAACGTCTATTAAAATCAAAGTTTAAACCATACTGATAGACAAAATGATTAAAATTTGCCGACTTTTTACAAACTGATTTTATTTTCCCATCAATAATTGTATTTAATAATTTTTTACCGATAAAAATACATAAAACACATGAACACGGCTAATACATGCACGAGTGTGTGTATGTGTTACGCATACATGTATAAAAGTATATACACATATACTCAATCATTAGGACTGATTGTGAGTTCGATTCCCCTAAGTGCCATTATATTAGAATTGCACACATTTTTTTAATCATATCACCCCGAGCAAGGCGGTAACCCCACTGATGTGCAGGGGGCTACGTAGGAGTGAAAAGAGAAAACCGGAAACCACATCCTAAACATGGAACAAGGGATGAGCCTCTACACCTGTACAATAAACGTGGGTGGAGTGTGAACCGGGCGATAGCTTAGTCTATCTACTCCAAGGATACATGTATAAAAGTACATACACATATACTCAAAAACACACACACGTATATATATATATATATATATATATATATATATATAAGTGTGTGTGTGTGTGTGTGTGTGTGTGTGTGTGTGTGTGTGTGTGTGTGGATATTCACTAATCATCTTTGTACCATAACTACGCATCTATGACTGATACCCGCTCATGGGTTCTGCAATCACTTTTAAAAGCCTGCTTTTAAAAATTACTTTTTAAAGCACTGTTACACTGATGAAAAATACACACACACGCACGAAGAAAGAAAGAAAGAAAGAAAGAAAGAAAAATACTTTCAGGCATGAACTCAAAGAAAATACGCATGCATGACAATGTACTCCCACCCTCACACGTATGTACTGCACCAACATATATACGTTCATAATATATATATATATATATATATATATATATATATATATATATATATATATCAGATTAAATAAATTGCAAACATTATGTCTGCTTATTTTTAATAAAATCCGTTCATAATCACTGATAATCTTTTGCGTATTATCATTGAAAGATGTCAGAAATGAGCTGTAACGCTGACAGATGTTATTATCATTAATTTCTCAAGGTACCCAAGTACTTTCAACCTCTTTCCGAGATCATCTTCAGGGGTGTGAGTTATGGTAACAAAAAATAACCGCAAAACTGTGTTGCTAAAAATTACTGTACTTTTTTTCTGCTTCAAATATAACGGTTGACATATTGCTAGCGTTCATTAGAACGTTAAAATTATCTAAAATGACATTACAACGTATAACAAAATTCCATTTTGGATAATTTTCACGTTGTAATGAATGCTAGCAATTTGTCAACCGTTATATTACTGTACATTTTTTCTGCTTCAAATATAACGGTTGACAAATGACGTGTTTAAAAAAAATTTGCTGCCTAAATACACACACACGCACACTAGTCTGGCAAACCATTACTGGTGTAATTAATTATTTCTTCACTCGTGAAGTTGAAATTGTTGCACTCTATTTGTGCCCATGTGCCAGTACTAATCTAAGCAATGCCGAAATCAAGCTTATCGCTCCCGAGGGACAATGGTGGCTCCTTTGATGGAATGGCAGGCGTGTGTGAGTGAATGTTTTAGATGACTAAAGAGTAGCACAGGGACAGGGCTCTTGACATCTCCTTTAGAATCCAGCAGCAGCAACGTAAATCCAGGCTGTTAGAGGTCAGTTCCGGTAAATAGCCAAATCAAGATTCCATCCTAAGAATGCAACTCTCGTGCTTCAGTGCTTTAAGGCGAAACGCTTCCTTCTCCTAGACTGACTGCCAAATAAGGACAGAGCGCAGGACTAACCATTCTATTTATGCTTTATAATGACTGCGAAAGTCGAAAGTACTTGAACAAAACTAACAAAATATGAACTTTGGACAATTTATTTATGTGCAGTCTTGTTCCCAATAGCTGGTATACATGACATCACGCTAGACCTTTTCAAACGTCCATCTTCGCAAAAGAATACCAGGATGCAGACAAAGGAATTCAAACTACCACACAGACACCACATCAGTTTTTGATAATGAATGTGAAAGTCGAAAGTCAGTCAGTTAAGTGCCATACGTGACACACGCTTGGGCGATCATGTCTCGAAAGAGACATGACTGACTGGGCAGAAGATTATCCCGCAGTAGGTTGCCATTGCTTTCTGCAGTAGACTGGTTGCCGACCAAGGTTATAGAACCCAGTCTGTCCTGCTATTTAACCCATAACTGGAAGGAATAGACGGATTAATACTTTTCCCAAGAGTATTTGCGCGTAAGTGAATACAATGGATTCAACTGGAATTCGAACTCGGTTCCCCGGTTTCTCGTTTCGAGCCGATATCCACTGTACTACAACGCACATGAACAAAACTAACAAAATATGAACTTTGGACAGTTTATCCCAAACTTCGCGCACAAAACTCAAAAACTTATCTGAAAATTGGGAAAAAAAAAAATTAAACAGACTATGATGGTACTTTTTTTTAGCTAAAATATACCACTCACACACACACACACACACACACACACACACACACACACACACACTTTTCTTTTTAATCATATCACCCCAGCAAGGCGATAACGCCACTGATGCGCAGGGGGCTACGTAAGAGTGAACATATTGGAAAAGAGAAAGCCGGAAACCACATCCTAAGCAGGAAACCAGGGATGAGCCTCTTCAACTGTTCAACAGACGTGGGTGGAGTGTGAACCGGACGATAGTTTAGTCTATCTACTCCAAATGAAAAAAAAATAAATAAAAGAAAAGAGTGAAAAGATTGGAAAAGAGAAAACCGGAAACCGCATCCTAAACAGAAAACAAGGGATGAGCCTCTTCACCTGTTCAATAGACGTGGGTGGAGTGTGAACCGGGCGATAGTTTAGTCTATCTACTCCAAATGAAAAAAAAATAAATAAAAGAAAAGAGTGAAAAGATTGGAAAAGAGAAAACCGGAAACCGCTTCCTAAACAGGAAATAAGGGATGTGCCTCTTCACCTGTTCAATAGGTGAAGAGGCTATATACAATATATATATATTAGTCATCCACATACAAACCTGTTTCGCTCTATCACAGCTCATCAGTGTGGCTAGACACATTCACTTGCTTAAAACTCGACAGATTTGGTGTCAGTCGGAGTCGCTACTCCCTAAGCCATAGGCGCATGGAATCAGAGAAGGGAAATTTTAATGTGTTGTATATAAGTAGTGTATACACACGCCAGTCACCGAAAGAACTCAATTTATTTCTGAAGAGTCACGCTTGTATAGCAGAAGTGGAAACTGTTTTTTAAAATATTCTTCTCCAGAGAACTCAATCGTAATGAGAGCATAATATGCATATATATATATATATATGTGTGTGTGTGTGTGTGTGTGTGTGTAAAAGGTAAGTGATAAGGTTATGTTAAGGTAGGTTGACATCTTGACCGTTAAGGAGGGAAAAGAAGAAAGGAGAAAGATAAGATAAGGGAATGGGGAAAAAAAGAGAAAAAGTTAGTATGCATTCTTTAGGGCCAATTTCCAAAATGAACCTTCGCTCTGATTATTTGAAAGAAATACACATGTAAATATTATATCTTCCCACATACACACCAAACCGAAGGTTTTTGTATTTAAATGTAAATCATCTGTAGAACCAGCATCAAACATTGCCTGATGAAGAGAATCTGTCTCGAAACATAGAAATTTCCGTGTCGCAATGTACAATTAATTCATAGCTATATATATATATATATATATCATAGTCATTTTCAGCATCACCAAAGTCATAACCTATTATTAAGTTGAAGACGAGATAATAGCCAAGATATGATTCATTCTTCATTCATGTATCTGATGAGAGACATACTTGCGAAGACTCTACCCACTCCTTCTATTCTCTCACTACGACGGTGCGAGAAAGGCAATTGCTGATCTCCTCGCAAAAGCTAAACATTCCTCCACTTTCTACCCCTTGCACTGAAAAGCGGGTAGGCGTGATTATTTTCGGGTGGGCAGAGAACATCTGGGAGGAAGAACGTCAGCCATGATCTTTTTTTGCTTACCAACATTCTCGCTTTTTTGGACGGGTGGCCTAACTCATTCTGGGTATAGACTCCGGCTTCGCCATTAAACCATCGTTAAGTAAAAATGTGTCACCTTATCTTGGATTCTCCGTGTAACTCTTTAGGGAGGGAGTTTTAGGTTTCATGCATTTTATTTTCGCAGTTGAAAGAAACAGAAACATAACTTTCCAAATTCAATCTATTCTGTAGATCCCGCTCAGTTAATGACGCATATATTTCTTTTATGCACCATGCCTCTTCAGGACGTGGACGATTACGGTTCTCCATAACTTCCTTTGGACTTCTTCGTAATTGATGTAATGAATAGGTAATGAATATGCATATATCTTGGTTCCCCTTCACAGTAATGTGACTGGCTGGTGTCAGCCATAAATACAGACGAAGGCGAGGACACATAGAGGTCTACGTCCATAGGTCTACGACTAGAGGCCTACAGATTTTCGACTAAAGATCTACGTCGTCTACGACTAGAGGTCTACAGGTCTTCGACTAGAAATCTACGTCCATAGGTCTACGACAATTGGTCTACGTCTATTGCAAAATTTTACAAAGCAAGTAAGCAAAGATGAACTCATTCGAAACACCCTAAATATTCTTCATTCTTTCATTGATGAAATTGCAGTATAGATAATTATTAAATATTTATAAATTCATTTGATGCACATGTTATTGTGCAGTATTAACAAAACAACCATTCTATTTTCATTTACAATTATTCACTTGGTAATAAATATTAAAAAATACTATGAAATACATCATTTTTTAAAATACTGGGGTGACCTAATAATTATGGCTGTTAGTGTACATACGTGTTTATTTATATACGTAAATTTATTTACTTACGTGTTTATTTAGTAGTTAACTAAACTATAACTCCGGCATAAAGTCATAATTGTGGATCATCTGTGAAGTTTGAACTGGTCCGTTTCTCCATGCAGGATGTGGTTCGGGTTATTCCCTGATGTCTGCGACATGCCAAAGGAGTAGGCATATGGCGTTTACTTCATTTTCTTTTCATTTTTCACTATGTAGGTGGATGAGTAAATCCTCACAACCCTAACAAAGGGCCCTGCAAGACTACGTTGTTAACCACCGATTAATTACTTGTCTGTAGATACGGATAAAAAGGTAGGGGGTTAATATTTGTGACTGCTAATACGAAGGCTGTCATAGATAATTCCTTATTCAGTCAGTCAGTTAAGTGCCATACGTGATACACGTTTTGGGCAATCATGTCTCGAAATCGACATGAATGACTGGGCAGAAGATTATCCCACAGTAGGTTGCCATTGCGTTCTGCGGTAGACTGGTTGCCAGCCAAGGCTATAGAACCCAATCTGTCTTGTTATTTGACTCATAACTAGACGAGGAATTGATGTATTATATTATTAAGTAGTAATTAGTGGGGGATCAGTTTATTACTTCATAGCAATACAAAATTGATCCCCCACTTTATGCCCAATAGAAAACTTAATCATGTTTTCAACTATTACAGTTATATGGGCCCAAATTAATCTGACTGAGGGTTATTTTGCGAATTAGTCAGTTAAGTGCCATACGTGATACACGAAAGAGACATAACTGATTGGGCAGAAGATTATCCCGAAGTAGGTTGCCATTGCTTTCTGCGGTAGACTGGTTGCCAACCACGGCTATAGAAACCAAATTTGTCATGTTATTTAAATCATAACTGGAGGGAAGAGACGGATTAATACCTTTCTCAAGGGTATTTGTGCGTAAGTGAATGCAATGAATTCAACTGGAATTCCCGATTTGTCGTTCCGAGTCGATATCCACTGCACCACAACACACATCCGAACAATTCCTTATTCACCCATTTAAAAATGTGTTTCTCTTGCATAAAGAAAAAACAGGACGCTTTTTTTGTGTGCTTTTTATGTTCTTTATGGGCATAAGAAACGGATAATTGTTTTTTTTTTTTCGTTTTCTTCTTAGATCCAAAAGATTTCTTTCCATGTTTATTTTTTCAAGTTAGAGAACTATACAGACTTCGCTTGAAAAACATGAACATCTTTCAAATGCTACGAGCTGACGAAAAGATTCCAACCATAAAACGAGTAAAAACTCTAATTCCTTTGAACAAAAAAATTAAAATACTATATTTTCCAGTAGTCCCTTGTTTGCAATAGACAAACTCCAACAAGTTCTTCTTCTTCATGTGCCGTGTCCCTTCAGGCCGTAGGCGATCATAGACTTCCCCATGGCTCTGTCTCTTGTCGCTCTCAATAATTTTCTCTTGGTGTCTCTTCCAAGCCCCGCTCCCTCAAACATTTGCTCCGACCTAACAAGTACGTCTCCCGCTGTTTTCACCTGTCTCTTCTTCCATTTATCCGACCTGTGAGTATCAAGTTCTCCAGGCCTTCCTTCCTCATTATGTGTCCTAGGAACCTCATTTGTCTCTTCCTAAAATTTAGTATCAATTTTCTTCTCGTTTGCATCCTTTCCAACATCTTATCGTTGCACAGGTGCTCTATCCATGGTATCCTCAGCATCCTTCTGTAAAACCACATTTCTGCTGGCTCAAGCCTCTCCTGTATCTTTGATGAGATCAACCAGCATTCACTTCAATACAGAAAGACAGATATCACATAGTAATCCAGCACTCTTTTCTTTGTTTCTAATAAGATTTTCCCGTTTTTCAGTACTCGGGCTAGCTTCTGAAATGCGTCTTTGGCCATACCGTGTCGCATTTTCCATCCTCTGTCAAAACACTTCCCAAGTATTTGAATTTTTTTACTTGTTTTATTTTAGATACCCCAACTTGCATATTGGTCTCCTCTTTTTTATAATGACCATGCATTCAGTTTTCTTGAGGTTTATGCTCAGTCCTTTCTTTTCACTTTTTTTGCTAACTTCTGTAGAAGGTCCTGCATTTTCCTTTACGTGTCTGCTATCAGCACCGTGTCATCCGCGTATCAGATATTGTTGAGAATATGGTCGCCAATGACGAATCCTGGCAAGGCTTTTATTTTTCTCATAATTGATTCGCTGTATAGGTTGAAAAGATCCGGTGAGAAAACACATCCTTGTCTTACGCCCTTTTCTATTTTTGTATACCTGCTGAGTTCACTTCCCCATAATTGTTTGCGTTATGAACACTTCGACGTGGTGTAATGCAAAGCACGCTTGTTTTGCTAGATCAATTACGACTGACTACGTGCCCCATACTTTCGGCCTTGTGCCATACTTAAGCTTAGAACACCACCATATTATTTTTGGCATTTCGACGTTGTGAAATGGTCGGACAGCCTCTCTCCATGGATCAATTACGACTGAGTAATGAGTTCGATGCTCACTGGTTTTCCCATACTTTCGGGCTTGTGCCGCATCTAAGCTAGGCTTGGAAATCGCCGTTATATTTTGGTCACTTCGACCTAGTGTAATGGGTAGCAATGCTGTCTCGTTAAATCAACTGAGTAATGAGTTACAGTCTTAGAAGATTTGGGCACAGAGAAAATTACGGAAATAATAAATGAAATCTACAACAGTGGTGTAATACCAGGTGACCTAAGCAGATCAATTTTCATAGCTCTGCCTAAGAAGCCAGGTGCAATCGAATGTGAACCCAACTGAACAATCAGTTTGATGACCCACATTACGAAACTCGTTGTCCGAATCCTGATGAATAGAGTGTGAAGCAGAATCAGACCGGCAATAGGACAAGGTTTTGTGAAGGACACTGGAACAAGGAGTGTGATATTTATGATTAGGATGCTATCATAAAAAGCGATACAAATGAAAAAGGAAGTTTACCTGTGTTTTGTAGACAATGATAAGGCGTTCGACAAAGTACGGCACAAAGAATTAATAGAAATGCCCAGCAAACTCGACATATTTGGCAAAGACATCTTGAGTAATCAAGAATCTCTACTGGCCTGCATACGGACAGGTAACGAATTAAGCAGATATACAACGATAGAAAGAGGCGTAAGATGTCTTTTCACCTGGTCTATTTAACTTGTACAGCGAGACTATTCGGAGGACCCTAGATGTTATGCCAGGATTCGTCATTGGCAGCCACAATCTGAACAACATAAGATACGCAGGTTATAAAGTGCTGATAGCTGACACGGAAAGAAAACTACATGACCTCCTAAAAAGGTAGATGAAGAAAGTCAAATGAAAGGACTACAAATAAATTACAAGAAAACCAAAAATGTGGTCAACAGCAAACATAGGAGCCCAAAATACCAAAATACCAAAATACCAATTACAGGTTGGATATACTAAAATTAAGCAAGTACAGCAAGTACAAAAATTTGAGTACTTGGGAAGTGTTCTAACGGAGGACAGAAAGTGCGACACTGAGATCTGTAGAAGATTTAGAATAGTCAAGGACGCATTCCAGAAGCTAAGTAGAGCATGAAGAGACAGGAAAATTTCAAAGAAAAGAGTGGATTGCTATACGATGTCAGTTCTTCAATATGGCAGTGAATGCTCGACAATTTCAACAGAGATTAAGGAAAAACCTGAAGCAACTGAAATGTGGTTCTACAGAAGGATGTTGCGGATATCATGGCTCGAGCATGTGAGCAATGATGAGGTTTTAGAAATGATGGAAACAAAACGGAAATTAATACTGAGCATCAGAAAGAGACAGTAATCAAGAATCTCTACTGTTGACTACTATCGTCCAACATCGACTGACCATCGTTCCTCTTACTACTCCTACTTAAATTAGGTGGGAGAGTCTATTCACTATAGAATAGGTGTGTTTCACCATAAGAGATTACGACACATTCTGTAATTGAAATGCGTTGTAATATATAATCATTTTAGAAATGAATAAAATGCCTCACGTATATTTATTTATACAAGTATCCTCCGTTTTACTAAAATTAATTTAGCAAACCGCCTGCATACGGACAGGAAACGAATTCAACAGATATACAAAGATAGAAAGGGGCGTAAGACAAGGATATTCCTTGGAGATGTAATGAGGAAGGAGGATTGGAGAATCTGATACTTATAGGCCAGATACAGGGAAAGAGAGACAGAAAAAAGCAGCGGATAACATATTTGAAGGGCCTGAGCAGGTGGATGGCAGAGCGGGGTTTGGGTGGGGTAACGGGAGAAAGTGTGCTAAGAGCCACCAGGGATAGGGAGACGTGGAAAGCCATAATTGCCTACGTCCTGAAGGGATATGGCACATTGAAGAAGAAGAATGAGTTCCTCCTGCACTGGCGCTAAATGCCACATCTAAGCTAATCTTGGAAAATCGCCATAATATTTTTATTTTTGGCACCATGACGTTGTCACGCTGGAAAAATTTCGACTGAATAGTGTTTGATGCTGACTGGATGTTCCATAATTTCGGGCTGGTGTCACATTTAAGCAACTCACAGAAAATTCTTTTCGCTTACTTTTTTTTTATCTCTATTACCTACCCGACATCACACAGACTTCAATTGGTTGTTCCGACTCTAACCCGATCTGAGAGACTTGTCTGTTTTATTAGTGCCCTATTGATACAGGTTTTTGACTGCCGTCTGAACGTTTAACCTTTCGATTAAAGCTTTCGTAAACAGAAATGGCGTAATGCGATTACCACCAATTCGCTCGTGCAACCAGACTGGCAACTGGGTCCCACTCATTCACAGTCAGGTTAGCCAAATGCAGACGACAATTCTACTCCTGCAGCTTCCTCTCTCGCACTTACCGCCTGTGGAACTCGCTCCCGTATTCTTGCTTTCCTGACGGCTACAACCTCCAGAAATTTAAATGCAAAGCCAATACTCATCTAGTAACCACTGGACTCTAGCTCTCTCCCCTCCCCTGTATAACCTTCTCTCCACCTCTGTCATCGCACCTGCTTTCTCAGCTTTCTGTTGTTCCTTTCTAACTAGTTTGTGCTCCTCACTCTTTTCTAATTAATCTTTTTACATTTACGTAACCCCCTGCACATCAGTGGCGTTTACGCCTTGCTCGAGGTGAAATGATTAAAAAAAAAAAAGAGCCGCCACAAAAATGACCCTGCATAAAATTTCCACTATCATTCCACTATCATTACAACGATAGAAGATAAGTATATCATTAATTTTGAAATAGAACTTTTGTTTAGAGTAGGTTTGCAAGATTCTTTGAAGTGACTCCAACGAATATTATGAATAAAAATGTGGGAAAATAAACAGACAAGTCTGCCATAATATTCGAAGCCATACACATCAGCGACAACAGATAATAAGCCTAGACTTTCGACATCGAAAAAGGCACAAGAAACGTTATTTATTTTTTAATTTTTTTTTTTTTTAAATTCCTTTTCTCTGGGGATACATAAAAAGTGCGATGAATGAATTGTCGTCTAAATTGTGCAAAAATGAAAATAAACAGACATCTTATTTTAACAGACATATTTACCAAAATTACACAAAAATATCTTGAAATACTAAAGAGTAAATCTATTTAATAAAATCACCATTTGCGTCAACCGCGGCCTCCCAGACAATTTCGGAATCTCTTGCAACTTTTCTTCTTCGTTTAAGTTGATAAATGCTGGCATAATCTTTGCCTTCAGCTCATCTTTCGTGTTACAAGGAGTTTTGTTGGTCTCTCGCTTAACTGAGGTCCACACAAAATTATGAAGGGAGTTGCAATCTGAGGAATAAGGGGGTGATGTAGTCGCAGTAATTGGCTGCTAGCGATGAATGGGTTCTCGTGCTTGTTGTCAGACATAGAGTCTTCCAGTAAACACCCTCTTGACCCAGAGCAACACTACTCCGTATTTAGTCTGAGGCTCTGTGGAGAAATGAATGGAAATATAACGTCGCCATAATTAGTGATCACGCCAAATGCCTTCATAATCGCCATTAGACTCATCCAACTCTTTCTGAATCATCTACACTGTCTTCAGATTGACACCCAAAAATTGTTCGTATTGGAGCTTCCGGAGCGAATGCAAAGCAGTACAGCATATCGTTTCCAAATTTGTGGCAGAGTGAATTGCGTCACGGTGCTCTTTTCTCACAGACTGTGCCCAACTGACCCAGTCCTCCAAATAAATAAAAAACAAGCAACTCGCATGCGGGAAATTAAAAATATAAAATGGTGACTTATCTCCCCCTTTATTTTTTGCCAATCACTTCTTTGCTTTAGACAATATTGAAACAGCGCAGTGTAACTGGGGTTATTTCGCAAAAGCGAAGTAGCCTAAAACCAATTTTAGTAAACCGGAGGATACTTGTATAAATAAATGTACGTGAGGCATTTTATTCATTTCTAAAATGATTATATATTACAACGTATTTCAATTACAGAATGTGTCGTAATCTGTTATGGTGAAACACCTATTCTATAGTGAACAGACTCTCACACCTAATTTAAGTAGGAGTAGTAAGAGGAACTATGGTCAGTCAATGTTCGACGATAGTAGTCGACAGTTAGTCGAATATGAAAGTATCAGCGACCTGGCAAGATTACACTGCGTAATACATATTATATCAAGTTCCTAACGTTTTATACATCGAACCTATTAGGACCGACTTTAGCACAAATACTAGACTTCACTGCGAAAAAAACTTCACAACCTAATTATATTGAAGTTTTTTTTGTTTTTTTTTGTTTTTAATCATTTCACCCCGAGCAAGGCAGAAACGCCACTGATGTGCAGGGGGTTACATAAATGTAGAAAGATTAATTAGAAAAGAGTGAGGAGTACAAGCTAGTTAGAAAGGAACAATAGAAAGCTGAGAAAGCAGGTGCAATGACAGATACATGGGCGGAGAGAACGTGAAGATTATACAGGGGAGGGGAGAGAGCTAGAGTCCAGTGGTTAGTAGGTGAGTATTAA